>JANIPN010000217.1:11706881-11725508 GCA_027478595.1 Erythroxylum anguifugum | reverse complement strand
CCCTCAAAAGCTAGCTCAAGGGGTTGAGGCACCCAATCCATTATGAACACCATACCCATGGTATTGACCACCGATGTGGGAGGAACGCAACAATTACATATTTAAAATATACAACTAATATAAAGTAGTAGTAGTAGTAGTAATAGTACAGTATCACAATAAGAGGAAGCAAGGCTTAAGAAATACGGAGTTTACTTGATTAACTTCGATGGTCATCAGGGAGCTAGAAAGAAGTTTAAAAAGGATAAAGGAAAGGGAAAGTATGTATTGCATAAGGTTAATTTATCAACAACTTCAATCGACAAGAAAGAACTGAAGAACAATATATGTTATTTCTGTAAGAAAATTGGACAATACGAAAAATATTGTTTGAAATATAAGGCATGGTTTGAAAAGAAAGGTAAGTATAATGCTTTAGTATGTTTTAAATCAAATATAGAAAAATTTATTTACAATACTTGGTAGATTGATTTTATATGCACCACTCATATTATTAATATGATACAGGGATTTCTTACGAGCGAAACTATAAATCCAAATGAAAAGTTTGTCTACATAGGAAATCGATTGAAAGCACCAGCCGAAGCTATTAGAACCCACTATTTGATTTTAGACACTAGACATCATTTATACCTTTTCCAAACTCTTTATATTCCTACTATTTCTCAAAACCTTGTTTCTTTGTCAAAACTTGATATTGTTGGATACTCCTTTAAATTTGATATGGATGTTTCAATTTGTTCAAACATTATTGTCTTATTAGTTATAATGTTTTTTTGTGATGGATTGTATAAATTAAAGCTTGATAATCTTTTTATTGAAATTTTGTTGATGTTTAATTATAATGTTAGTACTAAACGATGTTTTATAAATGAAAATTTATCTTACTTGTGGTATAAATGTTTGGATCTCATTTGCAAAGAAAGAATGGTCAAATTAGTAAAGAATGAAATCCTTCCAATTTTAGATTTTACTAATCTTGGCATTTTAACGGAATGCATTTAAAGAAAATATATGAAACAAACAATTAAGAAAGAAGCTACAAGAAACATAAAACTCTTTAAAATTATACATACCAATGTATGTGACCTTTCAATATTTAATTATTTAGTGGAGAAATTTTTTTCATCACTTTTATTGATAATTTTTCACATTATGGCTATATTTATTTGTTTCATAAAAAATATCAATTAATAAATGCCTTAAAGGTGTTTCTAGATAAGATAGAAAGACAGTTAGATAGAAAGGTGAAAACTATCAGATCAGATAGTGGTGGTGAATACTATAGGAGATATAATGAAACTAGAAAACGTCTTAGTCTGTTTGCTGAATTTTTTAAAAGCATCGCATTTGTGCTTAATACACAATATCAATACCAATTATACCACAATAAAATGATATAGTTGAAACATGCAAATGCACTTTATTAAACATCGTTGGGAGTATGGTGAGTAATTGTTCTTTACCTTTATCATTGTGGATGCACGCTTTAAATTTTTCCATACATTTATTAAATAGTGATCTTAGTAAACCGATTCCTATGACATCTTTTGAACTATAAACAGGATGGAAACCTATTTTAAAGCATTTGTATGTTTAAGGTTTCCTGGTAAACGTAAGAATCTATAATCCACATGAAATGAAATTGGATTAAAAAAACAACTAGTGGATTCTTCATTAGTTATCAAGAAAAGTCTAAAAGATATATATTTTATTGTCCTAACCATAGTACAAGAAGTGTTGAAATTGGAAATGTTAGATTAATAAAAAATTGTCAAACTAACAAAAATTCATAATCACATAAAATGAAAATTCAAAAAGTTATAATACAAGTTCCCTTGTACATAATTTTTCCTTAAGTGTTTGTTCCTAGAGTTGTTGAAAATTTTGACAACTTAAAGGAACATCAAAACATGAACAAACACCAAATAATAAAGTTACTATTAATTAACTTGTTATAGATAAGCCACATGAAGTAGTATTAAGAAGATATCAAAGATAAAGGAGATCATCTATTTTTTATTATGTGGTTTTTTTATAAGAGGTAAAAGGTGATTTAGGAATTGATAAAGATCTAGTTACACTTTCACAAGCTATCGAAAATAAAAATTCTAATAAGTGGTTAGACGTCATGGAAGAATAGTTGAAATCTATGGATGACAATAAAATTTAGATCTTATTGAATTTCTAGAAAGTTGCAAGACATTCAGGTGTAAATGTTTCTTTAAGACTAAAAGTTACTCTAATGGCAATATTGAATGATATAAAGCTAGAATTGTTTCTATAGTTTACACTTAAAAGAATGGCGTTGATTATAACAAGAACTTCTCTCCTATTTCGAGAAATGATTTATTTGAAATTATTATAACGATGATAGCTCGTTGTGATTTAGTACTTAATCAAATATATGTGAAATCTGCTTTTCTAAATAAGAATTTAGAGAAAGAAATCTATATAGACCAACTTGAGGGTTGTCTAATTAAAGGAAATAAAAGCATGGTGTGTAAACTTAAAAAGTTAAGCAAGCCTCCTAATAATAGTATCTCAAGTTTAATGATACCATTACTTCTTTTGAATTTAAAGAAAATATCGATGATCAATGTGTATACTTGAAGATCATTGGGAGCAAATTTATGTTTCTAGTCCTATATGTTGATGATATCTTACTTATTACTAATGATCTTAGTATATTACATGATACCAAGACATTCCTCTCTAGAAATATTTTAAATGAAAGACATGGTTGAGGCATCTTATGCCATAAAAATTGAAATATTCTATGAACTATCACAAGAAAGGTTACGGTTGCCTAAAAAGAATTAATTAATAAAATTATAGAGAGATGCAAAATGAAAAAGTGTTCTGCAATCGTTGCTCCAATTTAGAAGGGAGATAAATTTAGTGTTAAACAATGCCCAAAGAATGAATTGGAATGCAATGGAATGGAAAAAAATCCTTATGCATTTATTGTTAGCAGTTTAATGTATGCTTAGACTTGCACTAGATCAGATATTATTTTTATTCTTAGAATACTAGGCAAATATTAAAGTAATCTTAGATTGGAATATTGTAAGGCTGCAAAGAAAGTATTAAGATATCTGCAAGGAGCAAAAGATCATATGCTCAATTATGAGAGATCATATCACCTTGATGTAATTGGACCCTCAGACTCAAGACTGTGCCAAATATGTTGACATAAGAAAATCTACATTTGGCTATTTGGTCTTTTTAGTTGGAGGAGTAATTTCATAGAAAAATGTGAAGTATTATGTCATCACTACTTCCATTATGGAAGCTAAGTTTATGGTATGCTTTGAGGCCATCGTTTATAATTTGCAAAACTTTATTTTGTAACTTGAAATCATCGATAGTATTGCCAAGCCCTCAAAATTTATTGTGAAAATGGTGCAATAGTCTTCTTTTAAAAATACAATAAGTATTTAAAAGGTGCTAGACATATGTAGATAAAATACTTTACTGTCAAGGAAGTTCAGAAACAAGGAGTACTAATCGAACATATTAACACAAATTTTATAATTGTGGAACCATTAACAAAAGGACTACCACCAAATATATTTAATGAACATGTTAAAAGAATGAGCATTATTGGGTTTCATAATTGAACAAACTATTATTGTTTATTTATTTTATGTATTTGACACCTCTTTTGTATGTTGTATATGATATTTAAGTATCATGTTATTTATTGTTTTTTGTTAATATATATGCATGGATGATTGTGTGAAGTTTAACAAGATTAATTTTTCTTTTGCAAAGACATTATTATTGAACTAAGACATATCTCATTATAAATCATACTAAAATTTGAACTAGTTTTATAATACATAAAAGGGAGTGTGTCACAGAACAAATCATACTGCTATGATCCTCTCTAATTCTTTTTTTCCTTAATTATGATTAATATTGTGACAAAAAAGAGCTTTTAACTTATTATTATATGCATATTATGTTTCATTATTAGACCACGATTATGTTAGATAATGTTATTAAGTACCCAAATTTTGTGCTCTGGTTGTGGAAGTGTTTAAATCGTATTAGTCACTTGAAAGGAGATAATTATCGAATAAAATAATTATTTTTTATTTTTTACATTGATGAATGGCAACAATAAAGAAAAGTGTCGCTTGAATTTTTACGAATGCTTTCTCTCTCTGACTGTCTAAGTTCATTTTATTTTATCATAAATTCTATGAAAGAAAGAAAAGGTTAAGAGAGAGAAAAATATAATCTTATTTTATTTATATTGATTAAAATTTAGAAGGATTCTTCTATCTTTATTATGAATAAAGGAATGTTCTTTACTTTTGTGAAAATTATTATATTTAAAAATATAAAGAATTACAAATTTAAAATTTACAGTATTACATATATAATGATTACAAATAACACAAGCTCTTTCATGTCCTTTTGTCTTATAGATCATTTCTCTTTTTTCTCTTCTCTAAGAAGACAAAGTTATTTACATAACTCTACTTAAATACAAGTAGAAGAATCATTATTTTGAGATCATAAAATAGATGCTCATTGTTCTTAAGACGTCATCCTTCTATGTTTTTCTATTTGCAACCAATTTTCTTAATTTATCTGCTCATATATTTATTTCTTAATTAGTCTTTTCACTACTAACAAAGTTAATAACTAATTATGGAGATTAATATATGAAAACAATAACTAATTGAAAAGAAATTAATCAATGTAATAATGGTACAACAACATGACTTTTTTTTTTTCTTCCAAACAACAATATCTTTAATCAAGCAGTTAAGGCATCATCCTCCAGCGGTGGTCGAGCCTGCGACTGGGGGCCCTTAGGATTGGGGCTCAACCTTTTGGAACAAGCAGTTAAGGCATTTAATTCCAAAGTCAGTGTATATATTATCTTGAACATAGTTATTGGTACTATTTTATACCAGTTGGAGAATAATACCTAGAACATAGGTGTTGTGAGTCGGTACTGTCTGGTACTGGTCGATACCTCAAATGTTGAAAATTTTGAGGATAAAATTATAATTTTAAAAAGTTTATGGAATAAATTGAAAAAAAAAAAACTAAAGCTAAAGACATCAAACTAGCAAATCACGCATCTTCAGTTTCTTCATTCTTCTTACCCATTCACGAATATTCTTCACTGTCGTCGCCCACTGCTACCCACATCCACCATCTGTCGCCCACCTCGCTGCCCCACACTGCATGCTTGTCACATTGCAAGTTGCATACTTTCTCCACATCAATGCCTTTCCTAGAGGCTAGAATCTGGACTGTCACTGTTTCAGATTGCCTGCTCTCTCCACCGCAGCAGCTACTCGTCTCCACTTCATTGTCGCTGTTGGTCTCCAATCCACCGTCATTGCTGCTTGCCTGCTCGTCTCCACCAGTCCACCGTCGGGCAGATTGCAAAAATCAAAATCCAGAATCCATATCGAGATTCATCTGGTTGAATCGAGTCACCAACCTGACCTATCCCAACTTGACCAATCCAACCCGACCTGCGACCCTCTTTAACATGGTTACAATTTTTGAATTTTTTTATGTGTGTTAAGTTGCTTGTTTCTCCTTTGAATTGCAATTGTATTATGCTTTGGTTATATCATGTGTTTTTGTAAATGGTTTATAAAATATGCATCGAGCAATTTGGGCTTTAAAATTGGAATCAGTTGTGAGAATTGTGTATAGTTCAATAACATGTAGGTATTGTGAATTTATGAAGAAATGAGATTAAAATAATATTGTAAATGAATTATGGAAGAATATTTAGGTATTGTGAATTGTGTATAATTCAAGAACATGTCATATTATTTGTTATTTTAATAATCATAAAAAAGATCAATTTTAATTCATTAGAATTTTAAATTGTTAATTAATTTATATAAAACATACAATTTATTAATTTTTATTTGTATATGATTAATCATTCAAATATAAGATTTAATATAAAATTAAATCATTTAATCTATGTAATTAAGTTAAGAAAGTTAAATGTTTGCATTTTTATATTGTCTATATTGTCATTAGAATATAATATTACAAAAATTAATCTTATCTTATGAGTAGCAAAAACACATTCATCATCTTATCTTATAAGTAGTTAAATACATAATACAAAATAGTATGTGAATTTATGACAAAATTCTCATTAGTTTACTCAAAATATGTAAAATTGTAAGTGTTTAAAATCTTGTTCGTGATATGTATTATCATAAAGAAAATTCATTTTGCAATATGTGTTATCATAGAGAAAGATGAAAGATAGGGTCTATCTAGAATCTGGATATGCTTATAATTGAATATTGAATTTTTATAGTTATGTAATGATATTTATGCAAAAATTTTATTTTTGAATATGAATTTATTAAATCAATTTTGGTCTATGGTTTCATTTTTTTAGATAAATAGAGGAGAGTTCAAGCACTCCTGATAATTTAGTTGTTTCATGAAGATTTGAGGATCCAATTTAGTATACTAGATTGGTGCTTGGAATGAAGAACCATACTAGTTATGTGTATTGCAACAAGAACTTGAGATGTTGGGAATCACCGTATTAGAGAAACATTTAGTTGAGATCAAAGGTAAAGTAAAGCCTTGTAAAAAAGTGAATCATGATGTGAAATTTCAAATGAAGACTTTACTTGAAAATCACCAGCATGAAAAAGATAGAAGATAAAGGCTAAACTATGAAATTAATTCTTTTTTTAGTAGTAAGGATAATAGTAAGGATGTTGAAGGTTGTGGTATTCCTACCTAATAAGAAGATAATGTTGATGTAAGGAAAATTAGAAATCATATGTCTAATTTTTTTCATCACGAACAATTCCTAGAGCTCATCCTTGAATCTGTAGTACCTTACAATCTAAAAAAGCAGCTTAGAATGTGAACTTGGCAATAACTAGATTTCGGTATGATTCAGGTGTATCATTCAATGTTGCCAGTCTTATTATTACCGACCTACAGTGAATGATATTGTCTTTTACATTCTAGGATATAAAGCTCCTTCAATTGATGATTATAGAGGTAAACTTCTAAGTAGATATGTTTACAAAATAAAGAGTTATTTGGATTAAAGAAGAATGACTAGGGCAACTTATGGATGTTCAATCATGAGTGATGCTTAGACAAATAGTAGATATGAACCCATTATAATTTTTTTAGTTTATTCTATTAAAGTGATAATGTTTTTGAAGTCTATTAATGTATCTGGCCTTGTTAGAAATAATTATACTCTGTTTCAAATATTTGATAAAGTTGTGAAAGAAGTTGGTCTAGAAAATATTGTTCAGATTATTAATGACAATGATTATACTTACAAAGTAGCTAGAAAAAGATTACAAAGTAGGTATAATTGTTTTTCTTGGACTCTTTGAGCAGCAAATTATATTGGCCCTGATTGGCAAAAAGCGAATAGCATTAGCTGTTAGTTGATTCTATCAACGATTAGCTGATAGCTAATTATATCAGCTGATTTGACCAGCGAATAACATCAATTATTTATTAAATATATTTGGTAAAATTAGCTATTTAGTATTAGTTGTTGATGTGTAAAATGACTTACGAGGGCATGAATTAAAAAATTATAAGGTCATGAATATTATACTTCTTAGTATTTCGTTGGATATTCTTATAAGAATTTAAATATAGATATTTAATTTTACAAAAATTAATTTTATAACTTTAATAAAAAAACATTAACAACAACAATAACAATAACAACAACAACAACAACAACAACAACAACAACAACAACAACAACAACAATAACAACAGCAATAACAACAACAACAACAACAACAATAACAACAGCAACAATAACAACAACAACAACAGTAACAACAACAACAACAACAACAACAATAGTAATAATAATCTAACGTTAAATTCTCTATTAATATGAATGATGCAGCGAGCTATATCATATTAGTATTTTTCATATAATATTTATGAATTTTATTATTTAATAAATTAAAATATCTATAACTATAGTATAACACAAACAAGATATATAGTAGTTATATACTAAAAATAGTATTATGGTATTTTTAAATGTAAAATAATATTATAAAATTAAATAAAGATTAAAAAGTGTAGGCCCTGTTTTTTTTTCATTTTTTCCTTGTTTCTTGTTGCTGTTTGTATAAAAATTGAAACTTCCGCATAAATCAAGTTTGGTTGATATTGTTTTATTACACTATTTTTAAAAATAAAAAACTGCAACTCTTTAACGAAAACGGAAAAATCACGTTTCTGTGATATTTCACAACAAAAAATATCACGTTTACAAAAACCTGTTCTTTTTTCTCTGCACCGTTTTCTCTCTACGCCGCATCTTCATCTAGCATCTTCATCCTCTCTGCGTCTCATCTTCATCTAGGTTTGTGTTTATTTATGTCTTCGCTCTTGTTAGTGTGTATATTTCCATGTCATTTAAATGCTAGCCTGTGTACTCTTTCCGAACATCATTCACAATCATCCTATACTCATCACTAAACTCGAGCTTGAAAGCGTCGCGAAGGGCTTCAGTAAAGGCACGATGACCACCATCTGTGTCACTCATAAGGATCAACACGTTCTTGGTTCTCTCAGCACCCATCTGAGCAAGTTCTATGTTCCCATACACTCTCCGCAGAGGATGATGATTGATGTGCTACCTTCAGTTCTTAATCATAATGATGACCACCTTGTGCTAGTCACACGGAGCAGGGGCATGTACAATGGAATGAGGGATGTTGAGGCCATTGCAAAAGGCATTGCAACTGTGAGCTTGGTTTCGTTTTCAAACTATATTGAAAGAAGCAGAGAAAGATAAAAACGAGAGCCAGATAGATAGGAATTGTGGACTAATAAGCCTTTCATGCATTTAATGCATCTATTTATGAGCCTTACATTCATTCAATGCATCTATTCATGTTTAATGCATTTCTCTATTGAAACATTAAATGCAGACTTGTTGGTTTTTGCGTGAGTGTTAGAGAACCAACACATGCCTTTTTTATATATATTTTTGGACTTGTTGGTTTTTATGTGAGTTTTTAAAACCATTGGTTCTCTCTGCTCTTCTTGAACCATTGGTTTTTACGTCATCTTGTCTTCAGGTGAATTTGTATTATTATAGAAGTAAACTTACTCTATCACATGACTTTATTATCTTCACGTAATACCTCTTGTTAATGTAGAGAACAGATATTTTTTTAGTGTAAAGTACAATGCATTGTCATATGTTTATTTTAAACTATATTTAGCATTTAATACTTTATAAATATTATTGTGATTGATATCACTTATATGTTATTACATTTAGTTATGGAAGGCTTGAACAATATAAATGATGACAATGATTGTATGGAAGTAAATGAAAAAGATGGGGTATGGAATGATACTATATAGATGTATTTAATCTCCTTGATGGTCAAAGAAGTGAAGAAGGGAAATCGAATGACTACAACCTTTTCGAAATCTGGTTGGAAGAATATTAAAGTAGGGCTTCAAACAAAGTTCAATAAGAAGTATAATTATGATAGAGATATTTTATTGATTGGAACGATTTAATATAATTTCTAATTTAAGTAATTTTATTATATACAATTAATATGTAATTATAATTATTACACATAATAGTATAATTACAAAAAATAGAAACATGATAATAAAACCAAATATGTTTTTTTTCAGTTTTTTATTAGAAATCTCAACCAAATAGGCTTTTGTTTCTAGTTTTTATATTATAAATCTTAACCAAATAGGTTTTTGTTTTTTAAGGAAAAAAACAAAAACTAAAAACAAGAAACAGAAGCAAAAAACAACAACAGAAAAACAGAAGTGGAACCAAACGACCCCTTAATTAACTCCTTTATTATATTCTTCCAAACTTCATGACATAATTGTACGATAAAAAAAAAACCACCTTTGAAAACACACAGAGCAAAAATATAGAGTAAAGTGGAAGACAATATTATCATTAGTCAAACAGCTAACTTCAAAAGCTTCTCTTATGGAGCTTTTAGAAATCAACTTATTGGGGTTAAATAAACTAATCAATAAGCCATTCACCAAACACATCAATAGCTTTTTAAGATGGTCAAAAAGCTAACTTTCAGTCAATAAGCTAAAAAATAACTGATCAGCTGTTTGCGAAACACCTTAATATTATTGGAAAATATAGAAGATATTAGATATTTTTCTATCATTAATGAGACTACACAAAAGGTAAAGGAAGTGATCAAGTTTATCTATAATTGGGCATGAGTTCGAAAGTTGATGAGGAAAGATTTCACCGATGTTAGGAATTTGTGTAGCCTACTATCACAAGGTTTGTGAATAATTTTTTATCACTTTAGTGTTTTGTTCTGATGAAGAAGGAGTTGAGGAAAATGTTTATAAGTGATAATTGAGCTGTATCACAATATTCCAAGTCTAATGTTGAGGTTGAGGTTTTTAGAATTATACTTCAAGATCATAAATTTTGGTCCCATTTTTAATTTGTAATATGAGTTTGTGAGCCTTTAATGAGAGTACTTCATCTAGCTGATAGTAATGAGAAGACAACAATGAGTTACTTTTATACTGTTATAGACAGTGCGAAGGAAGCAATCAAGTCAATCTAAAAAATAGGTCTTCTTTGTACACATCTTACCTTACAATTATCAATGAGCAATGAGAAAGACAACTTTACTCTTCATTGCTTACAGTTCAGTCATTTTTAATACTAGTGTCTATTTCGAGCCATAGAGTAGACCCCGATGTGGAGCTAAAGATCAGTTTAGAAGTTACAACATAGAAATAGTGTTTTAAGTAGCTAGGTCTATCATTCAAAGCAACTGAGAGATCGATGAAGATATAGTCCATCGTATTAAATCATAATGACTTAAATGGAAAAGTACATCAGGACTATTATGTGACAAGAAGATATCATTTAAATTTAAAGGTAACTTCTATCATTTAACAATTAGATCGGCTATGCGTTATGAGATAAAGTGTTGACCCATCAAATAATTGTATAATCGTAAGCTATTGGTGGTGGAGATGAGGATACTCCATTGATGAGTAATCTTATCATAAGAGATAAGAACGAGAATGTACTAGTAAGAGACAAATTAAAAGTGGCCAGTATTAATGATAACTTAAGAGTAGTGAGACTTAGGTAGTTCACACATGATGAGACTCTCTGACGCTTCAGTAAGAAAATATGAGAAAATAGTAATTAGGGATTGTAAGAGGAAAAAAGAGAGGCTTAAGAAGAACTGGGGTGAAGCGATTAAAAATGATATGACTTTGTTGAAACTTAGCAAGGATATGGTCTGCAATAAAAAAAATTTAGCGCTCTAGGATACAAATAAAGGATCTCATATAGAGAAGTCTTTATTATTCTCTTAAGTCCTCTATGCTTTTTCCTTTAAGTCATTTGTTTTATAGATATCCTTAATATTTTGATCAAGTAGTACTTCTCTCACATTGCTTTTTAGCCTAAGTAGTTTTTTACTTAGTATATTTACTTTATTGAAATGGCTAATGTAATTTATTCTTGTATTTGTTTCTTTTTGTCATAGTTTGCGTATTTATTTACATATTTTTATCTTGTACTATTAATCTTTACCATGTTTTATATGTATTGTATCACATAATTTTATATGTTTAGTTATATGTATTTATTGATATTTTGTATTGATATTAATTTGCAATACATATGGGTCTATTATAAACAACTTCTCTATCATGTAAGGATAAAGTTGCATACTATTAGACCTCCACAACTTACATTTCAGTGGAATTTTCGCTGAGAGTTATTGTTGTTGTCTATTTTATATCAAAATTTACAAAGAGAGTTGGAGTTAATAGAAGAGTATTATTAACTATTACAATAATTGTTTCCTTCGAGACGATACAAGATCTCCTAAGCTCACAAATACAGGTTTGTAAGAATGCTTATAGTGATTTTAGGATGTTCATTGCTATTTGTCAAGGAGACAAACTTAATCAAGGTATATATAATTTTCACCTTTGTTATTTGTTGAAATTAATCATCATTTTATTAGAAATGCAAATTTTGGCCCCGCCTAGCTGACCCGACCCTATTTTGGCTCTGGTTGACCGGGTCATAAGCTAAAATTGTTTGGCCTGATAGGCCTAGCTTGACCCGTGGCTTGATCGGAATATAAAAAACGATGTTGTTTTTTAATTTTTTTTAAAAAAATATATAAGGTTGCCCAGGGCCGGCCCGACCCCAACCCTTAGGTCAAGCTAGTATCGGCTCGGGCCTAGCCCTTGGGTTGGGCCAGTAGCGGCTTGGGCCTAGCCTGACCTATTGACATCCTTACATCTTATTTTGTTTATAATATTACTTTTATTGCCTTACATTTGCTTGACCAATCCGAAACGATTGCTCTAAAATTTTAAAGATTTGCAATCTAAATTCTGAGTCAATTCGTGAGTGCAATAGGGTGTGAAAGTATTTATTTTACGTAAAAAGTTACAATCTATTTTATTATATTTTAGATCATTCATTTAATAAAATATTTGTATCAACATTTATTTTTGTTTTATTTTAATTAATTATGATATATATTTTTATATATAATCTAATAAATTATTATATTTATATATTAATACCATAAGCTATATTTTATTTTAGACAAATATATATTATTTACTTGATAAATAATTAAATACTTTGTTTATATTTTATATAATTAGTAAAAATATTAATTTAAAACTTTATTTTTTATTATGAATGAAGTTTAAGTTTAAAAATAAAGTGTTTTTTTGGTTAAACCGAGAATAAACATACAATTTTCAAAACTTACAAGTTAGAATTTAATTATACTCGAACTCAACTTATTTCCAATATATATATATATATATATACACACAATGCCTAATACAGCATGCGAATCCTCCTTCCATCTTCCAACAACTAAAAATATATCCACATAGAAAAAAAATGTTATTATGTTTAAAGAAATTATTGATTTCCAAGTTCAAGATTAATTTCACTTCATCCACTTCTTGGTACATGTCCGACGAATGTGAGGATAACTATTTAACACGAGCGGCAGATATCATTCGAATGATCTGTGTCGGTCCTTGGGCTCTGGCACTGGGAGATTAACAGGGGTTTGACTTACCTTGAAAACGGCCCCGACAATCTTGGACTACAACGTTGTGCAATCTGAACCGTCCAATAAACTTATTACTGCAACAAGCAATCAAAGCCCAGCTCAAAGACTCCAAACAAAAGTAAAGAGTAGAATTCCAGAGCACAAAAAAGTCTATTACACGCAAACCGTATAGAGTTCGTATTACTATTAGCTGTTTAGCTTTGGTTTTTTAATCGTTTGGACTTCCAAAGTACGGAGTCTGTCTCTCTAACTTGCTCCCGCAATCTAAATTTTTACTTAGGTTGGTCTTCGATTCTTCTTCTTATTATGTGTTTGCCCTTTGTTTCACTTGGTTTGTAAATGGACACATAGGTAAACTGCGGACAGGGGATGACTACGATTCGGTTTCTAATGTTGCTTTTTGGTTTAATTTTGTGCGCGCGCGTGTGTATATGAATTGATCGACGCGGCAGGATTTCTACTTGTTCAGATTTTACTTATTGAAGGTTACGATTACATTTTGGTGATATGGGAAGTCGTTTGATAAGAGAACAAATTAGTATATGCTGCTGAATTTTGATTCCTGTTTGTGGGTTTCTATGTTGAATAACCTTGTTTCTTTTTTTCCTCTGTTTTTGAATCGTTCGATATGCTGATTCCTTATGTATGTAGTTTTTATGCTTTTTGGATGAAGAACAGTGACTAGTGAGATTATGCATTTTGATCACTATTGAGGAATTACATAGTTTTCTTCTAAATTGAGAAAAGGGTGTTCTTTTAAATTATTGGGTTACTTTTATTAATGAAGTTTCGTTAAAGCTTTCATGCAGTAAGTGGTTTGGTTTGTCAGTATGGGTGGACATTCGGTAGACGACGATTGGGAGTTTACCTCTCCACCCTATGGAGTTCGCACTGTTGTTTTGGTTGGACGTACTGGCAATGGCAAAAGTGCAACTGGAAATAGTATCCTGGGGAGAAGGGCCTTCAAATCAAGAGCTAGCTCAGCTGGAGTTACTAGCACTTCTGAATTGCAACAGACTGTGTTGGGGGATGGTCAAATTATCAATGTCATTGACACTCCTGGTATAGAAGAAAGAATCTATGGGCATGTTTTTGGTCATTACAAGACTAACATCTTTGGCCTCTTCTCTTTTGTTAATTAAAATGATGATCAATCTATTGCAGGACTATTTGATTTTTCTGCTGAATCTGAATTTGTTGGCAAAGAAATTGTGAAGTGTATTAATATGGCAAAGGATGGAATCCATGCAGTCATTTTAGTTTTCTCAGTAAGAACTCGCTTTTCACATGAAGAAGAAGCAGCTCTTCGTAGCTTACAGACTTTGTTTGGAAGGAAGATAGTTGACTACATGATTGTTGTCTTCACTGGGGGAGATGAGTTAGAAGACAGTGACGAAACATTGGAAGATTATCTAGGTCGTGAATGTCCAGAACCTCTGAAGGTCATTTTCTTCAGCTATGATTCTTTGTGATTTATGTTGGAGATGAATCTGTCAACACGTTGACGCGTATGTGATAGAATATGATGCAGCAAGGAAGTGGAAGTTCTAAACTAACTTGCATGAATCCTTAGTATCGATTCTTTTATCATATTTGGTAGTATTAATCCTAAAAATAAATGTCGGTGGTCTTCAACAGTTTTATATATTTTAAGAATTGTAGTCGTCTCCTTTAATAATAGTTGACATATGAGTTCAGAGAAGTAGTTTTCATGTACGAAATATTTTTATGAATTTAATGCAATTTATCAGTCTATGGAAAGATAGATTGTGTTAGGCTGTGAGAGCTTATTGGAAATGAGCCATCATTTAAAATTCAGTGGCCTGGCTTTCACGATCCTATAGATCTTAAATCTTTTCTTTCATTTTTCTTAACTACTGCCATTTCGTCTTTAAAACATTATTCATTTGCTGCAGATCCACTCCAGTGCATGCTTTAGCATATAATCCAGGAGGGCAGTGAAACAACACTAGACTCTTGAAATATAGAATTTGTAATTTATTCTGTTTCTGAATTGATTTACTTCATAAATTCTTGACTGTTAGCAGCCCTGTTTAGTTTCATAATTTTATTTTCTGTGTTTATAATGGTTAGTTGGATATTGTTGCATGGCATTTTGTAGTCAATAGTATTTAACTCCACTGTAATATTTATGTAGGACATTCTTGTGATGTGTAACAATCGAGTAGTGCTTTTTGATAACAAGACCAAAGATGATGGTAAAAGAGTTAATCAGGTTCAAGAGCTTCTTGTACTTGTGAACTTGGTTATAGCTCAGAACAGTGGACAACCATTCACTGATGAATTATTTGTGGAATTGAAGGTGGGTGTATTCAGAAGTTTGGTAAAGTCTATTACATTGTGCTATCTTCACCGCTAATGTATTAATTAATATGGCAGAAGGGGGAAATGAAACTCCGCAATCAACAAGAAGAAGTTTCTTCCCTAGAAGGGTATACTAAGCAAGAAATATCAGATTTGAAGGCGCAGATGCAGATGACATATGAAGACCAGCTGAAACGAATAACTGAGATGGTATTTCATCTCCCTTCGTTCTTACGGATCAATTTCTCAAATAAATCTATGCTTTTATCTGAGGTCTTGATGAGCTGAACTTTTGGTGTTATGGTCTAAGAATATCAAACCAACAAAGAAAGAATCCCTACTAATGAATTCTTAGTTCAAAGTGAAATGAAAAATCTGAAATAGCTTAAATGGAAGCATTTGATAAAGAGGATAATAAATAGGTATTTTGTGATATCTCATTAGATCATCTTGTACAATCTTGTGTCTTGGTTGAAATTCCTTTTTTTTGAAGTAAACATTGTATAGAATCTTGTTATCTACTATATTCCATTTTGATATAGTTTGTTATCGGGAACGCAACATCCAGTTAGAAAATTTCCTAAGAAACTGAAAGACAGATGATTGCGCAGATCTATTAAACTGGATCCATGGTATATTAATGTGTGGAATATTTTGTAAACATAGCGTGGACTATGTCTAAACTTTACTTTTGTTTCTAAATTTTGGGTCTGAATTGTGTAGCTTTGCTTGTAAAATCTACATGTTAAGCATATTGCTATACAGCTGGCAAAGCATTGTGATGCTACAGAAGACAGGGTACTTATTTTGACATATATGTGCTGTCCCTATTTTATGTCAAGAAATAATAGGAATTGACATGAGAAATGTGTGGGATGAACAAACGAAGTGTAAAGAAAAAGAATTAATTGCAGATATGTGCAACAACTAGATAACAGTTTGGTGACACTTTCCATTAACTGGTAATTGCCATTTAATCAAGTCAGTGATTCTGTTAACACTTTGTAGCTTTATTAGCATACAGAAATGTTGAGCTTCATGATTATGGAAGAGTTTCTTTGATGCAATTCAGATCCTTTCACATGATTTACAACAAACTAACTTTTCCTTCAACATTCACTCACTGCATTTATTTAGACGCATTTATGATAGGGACTTGAAAGCTGAAACAAGCATTCCTTGCTGAATTGAATAAAATTCTATATGATCTGTTTGGTTGTGTGAAATCTACTTGCTGTAATTTGGTAACACTTAAAGTTAGGTCTTGTCCATTTGATTCTTCCACTGATTTAGAAAATCGATGACCTTGTACATACATTGTGATCTTATAGACGCAGTGTCAGTAAGTTATCTTGAAATGGTCTAAAAGTTTATTTTCATGGACATTATTTTGTAGGTCGAGTCTAAGCTTCGAGAGGCAACACACAGGCTTGAGCAGCAGTTGGCAGATGAGCAAGCTGCGAGGCTAAAGGCAGAAGAGACTGCTCAGCTAGCTCAAATGAGATCAAATGACGAAATCCGGCAACTTAGAGAGAATCTGGAAAAGGCTCAAAGAGAGACCGAGGAACTTCGTAAGAGAGCTGAAAAACGATGCGGTATTCTATGAAGCATTGAAATCTTATTAAATAAAGAGAAAAAAATCAGCTACTAGTCTCCTAGCTGGTTTTTGTTCGAGTTGTGAGGGGTGCAAACTGCTTATCTTTGAATGATATGTATATCCTTAAATGAATGGTTACAGTACTGCCTAACACTTCCAAGTTGCAACTCAAATTCGCAGATTTCAGCTGATATGATTTTGATTCTTGTTTGGAGTTCTCACCAATATATATGTAAACATAATGCAATTACATGCATAGTTTTTAGCAATGTTTAGAAAGCAATATGATGCTTTTTAACCTGAGACGCTTGGCAGACCCTTGTAGATGGTGGTCTTGTGATGTAGCTTGCTGTTTTTGATGTGGAGGAGACATAATGCAGTAAAGGCCTCATGTTCTTGCAACATACCTTTATTCAATAAAAGTTGATTTGAAGGATCTCAACCTTAGGCTTATTTAATAAACAAACCGAACTCGACCATATTCTAGTTCCGCTTATTTATGTTTATTAAATGGTTTTCTGGTTAAGGTTTGTTATAATATATAGCAAACTTGTTCATGTTCATGTTTATGTTCCTGTTCATAATGTTATATATTAAATTAAACTTTCAGAATTTAGTGAACATTCTATAACTATGCATAAAAATTTCATCAAATCGTGCATCTTTTGGAATTTAAATTCCAATAATTGAGACGTTTCTACTATTTCCTTGCAACAAGACCGAACCACAATGCACTCGTACTGTTTCGTTTTCAATAATCTATATATCGCATTGTGTTATAAAATCGAAACTAAAACTTAAGAATATTTGAGAGAGGAGAATTCTTCTTATAAATTGGTATCACTTACATCAAGTTAACCTTTCTATTTATAGTACAAAATTTCTAATAAAATACTATCATGATAATAGAAGTGACACACTAACTATTAAGTGGTGTATTTGGTGCACTAACAATTAAGTGGTGCATTAATAATTAGTGGCACACCATATTATTTCTATCTTTTATAACACATTGTTTTATTTTTAATAATTTGTTGGAAAACAGGTTCCTTAAAGTAAGCCTTTTTTGGTTGTATTTTACGATAAAAGATGCTTTAGCAACTTATTCTCTTTTTTAGTTCTACCCCACAAAAGATATAAAACTCGAATTTTTCCATTTCTTGGTAAAAATGAGGCCATATCTTAGAGCCAAGATTTTGAATACCATTTCGTATCGGACCAAAATCGGTACGAAACAAAGGGTCGGTTGTACCGGGTTCAAATATCGGTCGGGGGCCCGTTTCGGATGGTACCGGCTGATATTCAACATACCAACTGGTACTGAAAATTTTAAAAAATAGGGAGATTTTTTTGCAAAATTATGCAAAATTTGTAAAGTCTCCCTCCCTCTCTCCTACCTCTCCTTTCCCCTCTTTTTTTAAATTTTTTTAATTAGTTATTTTATTTACTTCAACTTTTATAATTATTGTAAAATTTTAATTTTTGTTTTTAAAATAATAATAAAATTTTTATTACTAATAATAATTATAAATTAAATAAAACTTAAAAATAAATTATTTTTATTTAAATTTATTTTAATAT
>JANIPN010000217.1:11689830-11701700 GCA_027478595.1 Erythroxylum anguifugum | reverse complement strand
GTTCTGGTGGTGCACCTTATCGTGGGATACACGTCGGAGCGACCTTCGGGTTTCCCGTTGTGTACCCTACGATGAGGAGGCGCTACATCGTGGCTTATGGGCCATTGTTAAGAAGGGATATAAATATCCCACAAATGACGATAATGCAACCGTGGCTGAACTAGAAGCTTGTTAATGAGCAAAAAAGAGAGTTCAAAGTGCATTCTCAATTATTCATCAAGGGCTAGACGTTGATATGTTCGAGAAGATAACTAATGCGGCAAGAGCCAATAATACATGGGAAATTCTAAAGAATTTCGTAGTCGGAGTTAATAAGGTGAAGAAAGTGTGGCTCCAAACTCTAAGAGCTTTTGAATCAATTTTGATGAAGGAGAATGAGTTCATAGAAGATTATTTTACTCAAATATTGGTGGTGATGAATCAAATGAAGTGGCTCAATGAAAAGATGGAAGATGCAAGAATAGGAGAGAAGATTTTGTGCTCTCTTAATCTGAAATTCAATCATGTGGTGGTTTGACAAGTTAAATGAATCATTGTTAGTTCATAAAGAAAGAATGAAGAGGACCTAATAAGAACAGGTGGAGCAAGTTTTGCAAGAAAAAATTTCCTTTAATTATAAGAGAAATGGTAGAGAAGAAAGAGGTCGAGGTCATGGTAAAGGTCATGGTCATGATGAAGGTCGTGGTTGTGGTCAAAGAAAAGGAGAGCAAAATTTATTTCATGAAGGTGGAAACAGGAGTTCTCAAAGAGGCTATAGACGAGGAAGAAATAATAATTGGAGAAAAGATGAAAGCCAAGTATAGTGCTATGCATATGGGAAGAATGATCACTATTCTTGGGAATGTCAAACTAAAAGTTATGATGAGGAGATGAACTTTATCGAGCATAAGGAGGTGGAAGGTAATAATCTTTTATTTTCTCAAAAGGAAGGCAATCTATAGAAAAAGATATCACATGGTATCTTGATAACAATGTAAGCAACTACATGACTGGAGACATAAGCAAATTTGTGGAGTTGGATGCACAAGGGACCAGAAATGTTAGTTTTGGAGATGATACAAAGGTAGAGATTAAGGAAAATGGCTCGATAATTTTGGTCACAAAGTATGGAGACCGTAAATTCTCCACAATATTTATTACATCTAAAAAATGAAGAGCAATATTTTGAACATTGACCAATTTTTAGAGAGTAAGTACAAAGTAAAAATGGAAAATAGTTATTGATACCTTCAAAATCAAGATGATAGACTTGTTATTAAAATTGCCATGACAAAGAATCTAATGTTCATGTTAAATGTAAAAAAGACAGAAGTGAAGGGTTTACAAGCTTATGTCAAGGATCATTCATGGATTTGGCAAATGAGATCTAGGCACCTTAACTTTGAAGGACTTAAAATGCAAAGAGCAAAGAATATGGTGAAAGAGTGAGGCATGTCTACTCGGAAAACATGCAAAAAGAGCTTTCCAAAGGCATCACTTTTGCGACTAACTAAGCCTCTACAACTTGTGCATACATATGTGTATGGTTCTATCAAGCCACAATCTTTCGGTAAGTGCTCATATTTTGTGCTCTTCATTGATGATTACACGAGGAATACATTTTTTTTAAAGAATAAGTATGAAGTTTTTCAAACATCTAAAAAATTCAAGCTTTTTGTTGAAAAGAAAAGTGGATACAAAATTAAATCTCTAAGAATTGAGAGAGGTGGAGAGTTCACTTTTCAAGGACTTGTATGAGAAAAATAGTATTTAACGTCCTATGACAATCCTAGGAGAACCACAACAAAATAGGATTATAAAAAGAAAGACTAAGAAAATTCTCAACATGGCGAGGATGATGATAAAAAGTGAATATGCTTAAGGAGTTTTAGGCCAAAGCAGTTGCATATGTAGTTTGTCTCTCAAATTGTTCACTTATGAGGAGTTTGGAGACAATAACCCCTCAAAAAGCATGAAGTGTATGGAAGTCAAGTATGAAGCACTTAAGAGTTTTTAGATCTATTGGCTATATTCATGTATTTGAACAAGAAAGAACAAAATTTGATGATAGGAGCAAGAAAATGGTGTTTATTGACTATGCAAATAACTCTAAAGGTTACAAATATTTCAACCCCATTTATAAGAAAGGTGTGATTAATAGAGATATGAAGTTTGAGGAAGATGCCTCATGAGATTGAAGTGTTCAAGAAGAAGAGACATATAGTTTTCTTCCATATTTAGAAGAAGACAAGAATGAGCACCAAAAGACTGAAGGTGAGAGTTCAACTCCTTCGACATCAAATTCTTCCTCAACAAGCAAACAATCTCAAAGATTTTGAAATATAGGATGTCTCTATGATGCTACTGAATGAATAGATGGTGAGAATATTTTTTTGTGTATTTGCACATGATGAATTTTTAAATTTTGAAGAGGCTATCAGAGATAAGAAATGAGTGTAAGTTATGGAGGAAGAAATGAATTCCATTTAGGAGTTTGTTACACTACTAAGTGGACATCAAGCAATTGGGGTTAAATTGGTTTATAACTTAAATAAAAATGTGAAAGGAGAAATTGAAAGGTATAAGGAGAGACTAGTTGTAAAGGGTTATAAACAAAAGCATGGTTTCAATTATGAAAAATTATTTATTCATGTTGTTCACTTAGAGATAATACGGTTATTGGTTGCTCTTATGGTCTAAAATTGGTGAAATTCATCAAATAAATATGAAGTTAGCCTTTCTAAATGGTTCCTTTGAAGATGAAGTATATGTAGAACAATCAAAATGATTTATGGATGAAGGTCATCAAGATAAGGTGCTAAGGTTGACGAAGACATTGTATAACCTTAAACAAGTGCCACGATCTTGGTATAGTCACCTTGACAAATATCTTCATGAGAATGATTTTTTCAAGATGTATTCATAAATTTGCACTTTATGTTAAAAAAGAGAAAGATGATATTTTGCTTGTGTGCGTTTATACGGATATCCTCATTCTTACTAGAAATAATTCATAAGCGTGTGATGATTTTAAAAAGGGAAGGAATGATAATTTTGAGATGAGTGATATGGGAGTTATGTCATATTATTTAAGGATAGAAGTAAAACAATGGATTGACAGAATAATTTCCTATCGAGAGTCACATGCAAGAGAGATTATAAAAAGATAATAGATTATAATTTTGTGAATACTCTGGTGGAGTGCAAGGTAAACCCAAGATACTTGACATTGTGAATCCTTTTGGGAAGCCTAAGGTACTTGACTCGTATTAAACCTGAAATATTATTTGTCGTGGAATTAGTAAGTCGATTTATGGAGAATCCAAGTGAAGAATACATATGGGTCGCAACGACAATTCTTCAATATTTAAAAGGTACTTCTTCAAATAAGGCTCACTTAAAAGGATATTATGATAGTGATTATGTAGGTAACATTGATGACTAGAAGAGTACTACCGGGATTAAATTTTTGTTTGGAAAAAATATAATTTCATGGCATTCAAAGAAACAGTCAGTGATAACACTCTTAACATGTGAATCAAAGTATGTTGCTATAAGTTCCAATACATGTCATACAATATAACTAAGGAGATTGTGCGCTACGCAAGCTTCATTCTTCTAAAAAAAGAAATGATTATGGTGGATAATAAATTGGCCATTGCTTTTATGAAAAATCCAATATTTCATAATCAGAGCAAGCATATAGATGTAAGGTTTCATTTTAATCGGGATGACATTACCAACAAGGAGCTTGAGGTAGAATACATCAAAACTCTTGATCAAATAGCCAACATTTTTTACAAAATCCTCAAGAAAGATAGACTTCAGTAGCTTAAAGAGATTGTTAGAGTTATGAAGAAGTAAAGTTTACAAGTGGTGTTGAGAATTTTTTAATAAATTAAACGTGACTTCTCGTCTTCAGCAATGATGAATGTAAGGGATGTTTGAGGAAGGAAAATGGATGATTTGTTGGTGAACCAAATATGGATTTAAGGTTTATTAAGTCTAGTTTTAAATAGTATAAGTTTCGGATTATTTGGAGTTTTTTAAAGAAAGTTCTAGCTATTTTATTAAAGGCTGCTAAGATATAATGCCTATTATTTAGAATTCTATTTTGTATATTTTTTATTAATAGCTGATATGTAAGCCTATAAAAAGACTTCTAATAAGTTGTTATAAGATGGAGATGTTAAGTGAAAACATAGAAATAAAAAGTCTGTCCAGTTCCCTTTTGCTTTTCTTCTTCCTCATCTATATTAAGAATCTATACATGTAACCCACTATAGGTTCCAACACTTAAATCCTCAAATAGATAGACAATCAGAGAAGATAATACAAATTATAAAAGATATGTTGTGAGCTTGTGTGTTAGATTTAAAAAGAGCATTAGCTAAGAATTTGGTATTGATGGAATTTGTTTATAATAACAATTATCAAGCAAGTATCCAAACGACACCTTATGATGCATTATATGATATGAAGTGCAACTCCCCTATTTATTGAGATAATATGGTGAGAGGAGGTAGTTGGAGGTAGGGTTGGTTTAAGAGATTGTAGAAAAGATTAAAATGATTTAGAGAAAGATTGAAAAATAAAGGGAAGCTAAGTTTATATTGTGTGAGCCCTTTTAAGATTATCGATAGAGTCAGGGTTGGCCCCAGACAAGGGCAGGGCGGGCACCCGCCCAGGACCCATCATAATAAATGATAAAATAGGACATATTTTTATCCTCAAAAAATAAAATGAAACCAAATAGAGCCTACTCTTGACTTCATAAAGAATAACAAAAATGACTCATATTTTACTTATTTTTATTCTTTGTGAGAGCCCAAAAATAGGTAAAAATAGAAACTTTTTTTTTACTTTGCTCAGAACCTATAAAATATTAAGAACAGCCCTAGATAGAGTATATGTAGCTTATTGTTTAGCGTTACCACCAAAATTTTCTAATGTTAGTGACATTAGTCATGTATCAATACATATAATGTACATGTATGATCTATCTCATATAATAAATTTTGCTACATTAAAATTAGAAGAAGACTTGAGCTTTGCCAAATACGAATTATGGATCTCAGGAAGCTGGTTTTAAAGAATATAATGATTTTCTATATTAAAGTGTTGTGGAGAAATCATTAAAAGTTAAAAGCTATATAAGAATTAGAGGAGAAGATTAGAAGAGAAAACCTTAAATTTTTTTATATTATAGTTGAATTCTAAGGACAAACTTTATTTTAAAGAAGAAGGTTTAAAACCATATTTTTTTATAGTCTAATATTTGCCTTGTTTAGCCTTTTTTATAAAATAAGTAGCAACTTTAAAACGTTTGAATTACTTCATAATTGAATTTTCTAAAAATAAACACAATTTTAAGTTATGAGATGGCATCAATTGATTGAATGTGATATTTCAAGCAATTGAATATCTATTACTCAGATTAATGGTAAGAGTAAATTTTACTTGAATTGTTCGATCGACCAACATTATTAAAGGATAATTTTTAAAGCTTCAATTGTTGACTTTCATCAATAGTTAGTTTTTACATAGAAACAAAAGTAAGGAGTAAAAATAAAACAAGGGTGATGATGGATACTAAAATAGGTAATTACTAATAATAGAGTGGATAATTAAGCAAATTTGAATAATAATAATTAGGATTCAAGTAGTATTCATAAAATTTTTATTATGGAGAATTGATTTATCATCTATTACTTACCTTATATAATTCTATTAATCTTAGATGTATCATCTAGTACCTACCTTAGTTAAATACACTTAAGTTTACTATCCCTTGTTGGTGATCTATGATATTTATGGTTACATGCGTAGTATAATTCCTTGACAAGTGTTTTTGAAAGTAGTTGTAAAGCCAAATAGGCACAGTGATAATATTTGTTGCATATAATATAACAGGAATATGAATAGCAACACTATGTTTCTCTATTTGACCATCGTATTACATACGTGCATGGGCAGACGTATGGACCTCTACGGGGAAAAGAAAAAGCTCTCCTATTTTCAACCACTCGCACATCACGTCCCAAAACAGGAACGGTTGAAGAATCCCCACCTACATAATTTGCTTTGGAACTCTTCTCTGCCAATTAGAAATCCCCACCAAGAATCTAAGAAATCCTTCCTAACACCCTACTCGTTTATGCCACTGAACCTAAGAAATGGAAACAGACAAGGGAAAGATACCTTTTTGGGTGGAGAGAACTGGGAGAGAGATTCCATAGATTAGCTTCCCCTTAAAATAAACAAGCAAAAGATATGGGAAGCTTTAAAAGCTGAAAGTAGAAACACTAGAGACTTTGTAAACTTGGACTACATACCCAACCAAAATGGCAAACATTATGGAGATGTTACAAACGCTGATTCTCACGGATTACACCGCCGAAGATCGAGAAGGAAAAGTTGGGATACTCATGAACAGACACTCAAACCATCACCTAGCAACGAGGAATGCAGCTTTTACTGTCGTCTTTGGTATTTCATGTTTTAACCTTCTTTTTTCGTTTTCCTATATCCATAATGCCCTTAAATCCATATAAAAAGTTGCATGTATCGATGTAGTCGTCATGGGCATTTATTTAATTTCTAGACCAACGAAAAGCCATGAGATTTAACATGTGGAGAAACTGTACCTAGTGCCACGCTAAATTGAGAATTGGGGCCAAATGAAGCCAGTGAAAAGAGTAGAAGTATAAGTTGGTGGAAGGCTGGGACTTGGGTATTGGACAAACAAAAGCAACACTGGCTGTGGGAGTCGAAGTCTGTTCCTTAGGTTTTCATGGAGAAAAGACAACGGCGATACACAACATGGTCAAGCCATCTAATATCCTCAGGCAATAAGTGTGGACCTTTTACCTTTTTCTGCTTTATAACTTGCTAGGGGAAACATGTACTGTTGAACTACGAACTACAACACTCATTCATGACTACTTTCATCCAGTGTTGAAGTTCAGTGGAAACATGAACATGCATGGACTAATTAACAAATAAAAGAAAATTTTGGTTGAACTTCATTATTATTGACAACCCATTTTTTTAATAGAAATATCAAAGATAAAAATTAAAGAATGAAATGTAAAAATTGAATAGGAATGTATGAGTCTACGCTAAATTTTAGAATGTCCCACAAATTTTTAATTTGTTTTATATATATACACACATATACAAGTTGTGGCAACTAGTTACGTGAAATCTAAAATAATATGATATTACTACAATCACAATGTTTTCTAATTAAAACTAATTATGTGACATCTAAAATAATTTAATATTATATACTACAATTAGAAAATATTATTTAAATTCAATTGTTTCTATGTAAAGCCCATTTTTAACAATAAATTGTTGAAATTATTTTTTCATAATAATACAACATAAGAGAATATGAAATTCTTTCAGTTATTCTTCTAGTAATCTTCTTCTAACTTGTTATGGTGGTGGTTGATCCTTGGTTATGTTACTAGATATAGTGGATAGAGCAACCACATACCATACAATTATATTATTTATATGGTGAACAGAGTACAGAAGGCTTGAGAGAAAATGGGAAGTTGGAAAGTTGAGAGCTGCAACATCTAATTAGTTAACACCTAGCAACGGAATGCACGGAGAAGTTTGAACAATCATTAGACAATCTATGAGAACTGTAACCTTTTTCATTTTCTGTAAATCATCCATTTGGAATCATCTAGTCTTAGCTCAGAGAACCCTTATGTGTGTAGTAGGAAGTGCCCAAGTGGTTAATTTCTGAGATAAAAATCTTAAACTTGTGTACAAAGAAAACATACGATACGAGTGACAATCTCATTATCAAGACTGCAGTATTTATCATGTATAGTGTGTATTGAATAACTTAAAAAATATTAGTGGGGTTTTCCTCATACTCAATATGAATGCTGATTAACTGACAGACTTTGCCAAGATTCTAGTAAAGATTCCATTGTAGAACGTCCCAAGCCATGCATCGTATTTAAAGAGATAGTACATGACTAACGGAAGCACAAATGAAGAAAACAATATATCTTTTTTAGAGATATCCAATGATCAGAAACCTAAAGTTTATGTTTCCTCTTTGATCTCAAACCAGAAAGATTACAAGGTGATGAGGAAATTGGGGCGCAGTATATATATTATTGCTTCTCTCATATATATTAGTTCTTTATTGACAGCCAAAAGTTGGAAACATGATACTGGTCGAATCACTGTGTAGATCTTCAATTAACTTTTCCAGTTTCCCTGCCTTCTGTATGCCTAATGAATTATAAAAGGTACTATCCAACACACAATCCTCCTAAGGAGATAAGTGTATAATATATTTGTCTTTTTATATGACTGCTTCTAAGTTATTCAAGCATCAACCTTTTAAGAGAGAGGAAAATTTAGAAAGAATTCATAAGGTAAGCATACACTTTATTTTATTGAATTCTCGATAATTTACAACATAAGAGAAATCTTACTTTTACAGATTCTGTAATATAATTAAAAATTAGTGTTTTACTTATATTTTTGTTTTACAAAATTGATTTAGACAAAGCATGTTCATAAT
The DNA here is from genome assembly GCA_027478595.1 of Erythroxylum anguifugum. Classification (NCBI taxonomy): domain Eukaryota; kingdom Viridiplantae; phylum Streptophyta; class Magnoliopsida; order Malpighiales; family Erythroxylaceae; genus Erythroxylum; species Erythroxylum anguifugum. Next base: position 11,693,161 of record JANIPN010000217.1, on the reverse strand, counting down.
ATATATACAATACTTTTTAAAAATAAGGTAAAATATTAACTCGTAATTATAATATAACTATAATTCCAATATCTATGCACTAAAACATAGTATCTATTTATGTTTATTTCATATGCGTATGCATGGACCAATCTGATTAGGTCCAACTAGGGCTGCTGCCTGCACTAACCAGAGCTGGAGCCGCCAATTCTATATTCGCTAACGTTGAACTTACCAAGAAGTTTGCTTCTTTGAGTTCCTATTCTAATACTGTATATTATAAGTAGATTTTCATTACTAAGTCTGACTTGTTTTGCTTAATTTTGATATAGTTTTTGTTAACTTGAACTACTGATGTTATTTAATTAGAAGAAAATACAATGATGAAGTAATAGAGAACAGATAACAGAAGCAATTTCAAACTATTAATATTTGTATGAATCAATACTAATTTATGTTAATTTTTGAAATGATGGCTGTGATTACTGATATGGTAAATTATATAAACTTTATTCAATTTTATCATATTAATTAGAAGCACAAAAATATTAATTTAACACTAAATTTTTTCAATTTATTACAAATATAAGTTACAATCAATTATTATCATTAATCTTTGTCACAACAGAACTTTCTACATTAACTAATTCATTATATTTTATTAAGTTGTATATTTAATAAATTAAAAGTTTTAAATTATTTCCAACAATAATAACTAGGTCAGTCAATTGATTGATTTATTTTAAATTTTAATAATTTATTTTAATTTTCTTTATAAAAAAATTCTCATTTCCATATTGTAGATGAGTCCAATTGTGTGATGCTTCATGTTAACAAATCTAAAGAAGTACACAATACATTTGTAATAAATACATTTTCCCTTCACTTTGAATATGAACACATATTCATAAGATAATCAGGACCAAATAGCATAATTAACAAGATAATTGAAGGGATACAAATATTAAAGATGCAAGGAAAAGGAAATATTTACTTGTTGTTAGAGTACTCGTAGAGGCGGCCGCGACTAGAGAAGACGATGAGTGCAACTTCAGCATCACAAAGGATAGACAGTTCATAAGCTTTCTTCAATAACCCATTCCTCCGCTTGCAGAAGGTCACTTGTCGGTTTGTTGTGTTCTCAATCCTCTTGATCTCAATCTTTCCCCTTCCCATCTCAGTGGTTCTTTGCACTACCTGTACAATTAATTAACTCCGATAATCACTACATAGATATATACTTCATTCATGCAACCGTAAAATTTTCATAACAAGCTAGCATGATTTAATCTTCGAATCACCAACGTATCGGAAAAAAGAAAAAGGGAAAAGGATTTTGCTACCTGGGTTAGCGTGAAAATATGATTAAGAAGAAACATTTTGATTCTTAGTCTCTGTCGATAATGAAGAAGTCAATGACAGATGGGAAGTCAGGAAGGAACTAAGTGACAGATTATTATTCCTGTCATGGATTTAATAGCAAATCTGTATGCCTAGATTTCATTAAATATTAAACTTAAATCCATGTTTGCTGGTGATGAATGGATTCTTATAGATTCGTATGCAGCTACAAGATATATCTGGTCATTTATCTTGTGTTTCTCTCGGAAAAAAGATTTTCCTCATAAAATGGTTTTTAGTAAAAGAAGAAAACGAACATGAGAAACAGGGAAACACAGGAGTTGAGAGCAGATCCTGAAGGAATGTTTAGTTGGAAGAAGCTCAAGATGCAAGTTCCGATAAAATAATAAAACGGTACGTATGAAGAATGAACAAATCTAAGCTAGTGCATCTATAAATGTCACCAAAGTTGTATCCTATCTTTATGATCTTAAGCCTGCAAATTTTTGTATGCTATATGCAAGTTCGTTGTTTCTTGTGCGCATCAACTCAGATCGGATCAAGAAAACAAAGGCTGGAGAAACAGTCAGCAAATATACTAGACCATAATCATGAAAACCCTTGAGTCCAGTGCTTTAGAGAACGTAAAAGAGAAGGATCTATGAGAAGAAAGAAAAGAAAATAGAGAAAGAAAGCTAAAGCATGAAGCAACACGATGAAGTCGGAGATTTATATATTTTGAGCTCTCTGAGCACTGTGAAGATGAATTTCTGACCAGTATATATGAATTTTGACTCATGAAAGAAGAGAAAAGGGGGAAAAAAAGAAGAAGTCATCTATATATGGAAGCAAATCTAAAGAAATTTGTTTGCTAAATCTTATATAACCACAAAACCATGCACTTGCAATGTATAGAAAAGTTCCGTTTTTACATAGAGATACAGAAACTGGTTTTTTAAAAAGAAAATTCACAGACCTCTTAGATATGATCACAAGCTCCGGCAACTTCAGCTTTCGGAAAATTTAGAATCCCAAAGAAGCTAAAGTTGCCTATATATAGGCCCTTCTTCCTTTGTCTAGGTATATATCATTGTCTATCTAGACAAAGAAACATGGAGAAAAGATACATTCTTTGCATTATTATTATTATGATAATTTTTGTTTACAACTACAATTTCTTCTCTTTTTTTTTTCCATTCCAAACTTGAAAAAAGAGAGATAGTGAGGGATTCTGATGATGAAAGGGACATAGAAGTTGTTGTTTTGCCTAAATCTTATTGTTGAAGTTGTTGTTTTATCTGCTATTAAACAGCTTTGCAGGTCTAAATTCGCACCATTTTCAGCAATTCTTATTCAGTCATTAATTACCACTATGTTCTTTGCTTTTTACTACAATGCCCCTAATTTATGGTTCTAGTGGTAGTTTTGATTCTTTGATGAATAATATTTAATAAGAGACTGGCATTTGAAGTTTCCATGATATTTGCTGTTTGGAGCATTAGGGTTTTTTTGTGTGTATTAAGAAGTGGAAAATGCATGGAAATGGAGATAACTCGAAAAGGATTTTCTTGAGTGTCACCAAAATTAGTAAGTCTTATTATATTTTGATGCAGAAATTATGTTTTCTCTGCTTGCATTTGGTAAGAGACAAAGTGCCTTTTGAATGAAAATTTGTGTAATTTAAAGCATTGGTTTATACTTTTCTTAGTACATAAGATTGGTCATTTTGGTATAATATATCAATGTTTTAAAAATCGAACCGGACATTAAATCGGTCGAAGGAAAGGTTTAAGATTTAGATATTCAACCGGTAGTAAACTGTTATAAAACCGGTATATAATAAATAAGAAGTAAAACTTATAAGAATAAGTAAAAATAAAATGTTTTATTGAAATAAAAATAAAATATTATATAATTAATTAATAATAAAAAACTAAGTCTAATATAAATATTAAAATAACAATAAAAATCAAAATTGTATTTCTGAAGGAGGTTGTGTCTCATCATCGTC
>JANIPN010000217.1:11578618-11593671 GCA_027478595.1 Erythroxylum anguifugum | reverse complement strand
TTCAGGTCTGTTATTGTTAACCAAACATATTTACATTAATGCTGAAATTACTCATTACATGTTTAGTGTGTTTTTCTAAGATTTTTTTATTTTCAGGTTCCAATACTGCCATTGAAAAACGAGGTAGAGGTATCACAAAAGGATCTAAGTTGTAACGGATGAATGTTGCAATGAACAGCAAGTTGTCTGTGACCATTGACCCCACGCAATGTCGCCCTCTAGATAAGATCCAATCTGCAAAACTGTCCAGTGAGTTGGGCGTTGTTATGAGGAATGAATTGCCTTGCCTTCAGCATGCCAGGCAGTTGAAGGAAGAAAACTTGCTCCAAAATGTTTTGGACAAAGTTTCGGTAATATTTCAATTCATTTGATTATATGTATTGCGATTTTACTTAACAAAAATGCAAGTTAACTTATACATGTTCTTCACGGATAAAGCTATCGACAGGCATGAGGTTTCAAGTTGTGTTAGTTCACTATTGAAACAAAGGGCGAAGAATCATCGATATAGATTTCATAAATATTACTAGTCTTTCCCTTTCGATGAAGAGGCAAGGAGACATGTTTCGGAATGGGTGACTTCGGAAAATTAGAGTGAGATGTGTGATTATTGGGCCTTTGTGAAGGTTCAGGTTTATTTTATTTCTCTTCATATTTCCTTCCATTAATTATGATTATACATTCATAACTACTTCTCTAAATTTAGGAAAAGTGTGAGAAAGACAAGGTGAACAGAGCAAAAATAAAGACTCCTTATAACACCGGCTCCAAATCATTTGTTATCATCCGACAAGAATTTGTAAGTGTAACGTTTTCAACTTATTATTCTATTTCTTAATACAATAAATTATATTATCTTCTAATTTTTAAAATTCATATAATAGAGTCAAACTCAACTCTAAGGACAAGAGCGTGATAGGATCATACTGTACAAGCTAACACACTACAATGAAGGTGAAGGTTGGACGTCTGAAGAGGCACAAAGTAATTATGTATGTACAAAAAAATTAATATTACAGTTTATTTTATATGTAATACTAAGTAATAATTTTTTAGTTAACTCGATTTTATACTTTAAATTGTAGGACAAAATGTAGGAGTTGTTACAGGCATCATTGTGTCAGGGGAATCAGCCTGATGTTGATGACATTTACAACAATGTCCTTGGTACAAGATCGGGGTATATCAAAGGTCTTAAATATAGCCCTAAGCCAGTTGGTGCATCTTCGTCACGACCAGCATTTGTCACGGTGCTTTAAGAGGAGAACCAGACATTGAAGGCTAAGTTACAACGTACAGAAGAGACGTTAGTTCGTAATGTAAAAGAAGTGAACAAGCTTATAATATGGTCAAACAATTACTTGGCTCAAACTATGTCAGTAGTAGTGACGACGAGGAGTCTTAGTTTGTTTATAAATTTTAATAAAATTATGTAATTAACCTATAATTATTTTTTATAAAATGCATTCCATTTTAAATGTTTATTTTATTTCAATTTATTATTATTTAAAAATATGCCACCAACATTAATTATAAAATGCAACTAATTTATATTTCAAACTATCTTCAAAATTGTAATAAATTAAATTAAATATGTTTCTAACAATTATAATAAAATTTAAATTTAAAAGGTAAACGATTGTCATTAAAAAGTATTAGCTACCAAACAAAATCATCACAAAATGTTATTACCTATGCTTACAAGAACGTCTTTAAAAACATGTAGGAACAATTAGTAGCAAAAACTATTCTGCTACGAAAAGAAAATCATCACTAAAAGTTATTAGTTACGAAAACAAAATCTTCACAAAATGTTATTACTTACGTTTACAAGAATGTCTCTAAAAACATTTACCTACAACAGACAATTGGTAGCTAAAACTATTATGCTACAAAACCAAAATCGTCAATAAAAATAATTACCTACGACTACGGTTTAGTAGGTAAAAACCTTTATCTATGAAACATATACGTCACAAAATCCTATGTACGACGTTTTTTGTTCTCGTTAGTTATATGTTTTGTCGATGAATATATTGTGTATCCAAATCCTTTCTGCAACGATTTTAGAAAAACGTCGCGGATATTATTTTGCTACTCAAATTCAGCGACCATTAGGGTAATGATTATTTTTCATCGCAAATTATTGTTGACATGTTTTTAAATTTTTAGCAATGTTTGAATTCGTCGCCAATAAGCTTATCTGTTATAGTGTATGTAGGTTTCTTATACAATCCAGATATAATTTGAGATATGGGGTGGTCTGGTATAGATATATTAAAGATGGAAATCACAAAATTCGAACTCTAAGGCATTAGATATAAATGAAGAAATTTCTTGATTTATGCCAAGGCACTCCTAGAGTAAACACTTACCATAATATAAGATACTGATTTTGGGTGAATGATCTGGGTTTGGATTACGATATTAAATGGGTTCTCAACCTCATATTGTTCCAGCAGTTTTTCATTGTCAGTTATTAGTCATACATAATAAGCTGACAAGACTCAAAACAGTTTAATAGTATTGTTAAAGCTGATTAATGAAACATTTTAAAAGGTTAATGTAGAACCGCAAAAATGGTATCCCATGGAATTTACTGGATTACTTCACATGATAGAGTGAAAGATAAATTATTAGATTACAAGTAAAAAGGCTTTTCCATCATGTTACGAGGTCGAGAAGGCGGAGCGTAAAAGATATACATCAAATTTTACACTTCCAAAATGTTACTAGGCAGAGAAGGGAGGTGTAACAACTAACAATGACAGAGTTCGAAGATGTAACGACAGCAGAATAGTAATGAGGAAGAAAACGTATCCACAACAGAGCGAACGAAGACGGTGGTGAGTGAAACGTATTAAAGCTTAAGAAAGATTTTGGTTTATTAGGAGTTTTTTAATTTTTGATATTTTTAATTTACTAAATAATTAAATCATAGGTGGTAAAATTAGAATATGTGTTAGCCACGTGGTAAAAAAATTAATATAATGCAGCTCGCTACTTAATTAAGGTTAACAGAGAATTTAAAGTCAAACTATTTTTTTATAAATCGAAAGTTAAAACATTTTAATGTCACTTTTTAAAGTTTGAACTAGGATTAAAAAACTAAACGAAGTTTGATATATATTTTCAGTTAACTCTTATTAATACAACTTTGTTTACACAATCAATTTTATATTATAAAATACAAGTAAAAGATAAGGCACAAGTAATGAGAACTAAAGAGCCCAATTTCAAGTAAGGGATTAGAATATCTTAAAAGACTTTTTTATGTCATACATTTTATTGACTGCTCCTAATTAAGAATGGTAATATTAATTTGTCCTAGCCAGGATTGATCAATCTTCAAACGGGGCTCAAGTCTAATAGGCTAGCTCAAAGCTTAACACAAAGGATTGGATAACTCAACCGGTTCATGGTCAGGATTCGACTCGGCCCATGTAAAGAACTATAATTATACAAAAATTGAGTGACTAAAATGCAATTATGTAAAAGTTAAGGGACTAAAATGTAATTCTATATAACTTGCGGGAGTAAAATATAATTTTGTATCTCTTCAGCTATTTGAATGGCGTCAGTTTGACTAACACTGCAGATCAGGTGCGATGGACTGCCTCCCAGAATGGTGCTTTCACCACTGGTTCAGCCCGTGGTATAGGGCTAGCGTTGAATGCCCAGGTTCCGTGGGCTGCTCTTGTTTGGAATCAGGTTTTGTGCCCGAAAGGGCCTTTCTTTCTATGGCTTGCTATTAAAAACAGGTTGCGCACCAAGAATAGATGGTTTGGGACTTTTGATCCAATCTGTGTGTTGTGTAACTTGGTAAATGAAAGTAGAAATTACTTGTTCTTTGAGTGTGAGTACACCAAGGTAGTGTGGAGTCGTATGCTGCATTTACTTGGCTATTTGAATCCTGCTTATGAGTGGACTGCTGTACTGGCTGAGGTTATCAAAAAACCAAACATGGGAGGTTGGATGGTTTGCTCATCAAGCTCTCATTGCAATTGACTGTTTACCATGTATGGAGGGAGAGGAACCTTCGAATTTGCAGGCAAGTGGCAAGGGACAAGCATGTGCTGGCTGATAGCATATTTAACTTCATTAGGGAGGCCATCTTCGTGCACGGGAAGCAGGAGTCTATATCCCCAACTCTGAGACAACGTTGGTTTCTCTTGTTATAGTGGTTTGCTTTGTGTTTTTGTATTAGTAGGCGTTCTTCCCCTGCTTAGATTGCTTTTGAAGGCTTGCTAGCTCTTGTATATTGTAGACTTTTATTTTTTGGTAATATAGTTCTTTAAATTTTCAAAAATATATATATATATAATTTTGTAAAATTAAGGGATTAAAATGTAAATATGTTAAGCTTAAGGGACTAAACGTAGTCATAATAAAGTTAAAGGACTAAAATGTAACTAAGGAAAAGTTTGCGGACTAGAATGAAGTTAAAATTATCATTATGATGAAGGTCAAACAATGATGACAGATCGGCCAATTTGAAATCAACTAGGTAGGCTCAATTTGACTTCGAGTCGAGTTTGAACTTGGGGCCAACTCTATGCTTAACATAAAAGACCTAATGACCTCAATCGTCTAGACAAAATAATGTCATTTGTGAAAAGTTTACTTAAAATGATGTCATTTTTTGCTATTCCCCTAAGCTTCAAGTCCAGTTTAGATAGCAAGCTCTTAGGATCCGATCAAGTTGAGTCAATGAATGGCTCAATTTAGCCCGACTCAACTCAACCTATCGCCATTCTTAGGTCAAATGCATATTAGAAGGGCAAATTTAACAACCTAAACTTAATACCCCACATTATCTATATAACTATATGCATTAAAAGAAATTAGTTAGTAAATGAATTAATTGATGAAACTTTTGTATTTTTTCTTGATTTAAATAAATAAAACCTCATAATTTCTAATTACTCGTAAAAGTGAAGTAAACAATTAGCCATTTCTTTGTGCTTTTCATTGGCAAATTTGTGATTGAGAAATGTCCATTAATTCTTGGAAATAATTGATATTGTCATTACCTATATAACTATATGCATTAAAAGATTGCATGATTTATATAACAATTTGCTAGTCCAAAGCCATTTATTATTTTTCAAAACTTACATAAAGTTTTAACTTAAACTAATTGCAACAATTGATAAGGTTAGTATACTTTCTTCATTGCATGAACATTAGGTCGGCCTTGAATTAGCTAAAAATTTTCAAAAATAGTAGCGATAAAGAATAAAATTAAAAGCAAGGATATGTTGCAACCGGAAATACAATATAAAATTAAAACCAAATATTTAACATTTGAACTAAGATACGATGATGTATCAAATAGTAACTAGTGACAAGCCTTGGATACGAAAGAATCACTTGATTTAGATAATTAGATGTAATGGTTGGTTTTCCAAAACCAAATTTACTAATTGGTTACTTGATCACATATAAAAATAGGCCAGTTGGAGTGAGATTCTCACTATGAATGGATAAACCATTCATAAATATAATTTAATGAAACAGATACTGTTGGTAACTTCATTATTTGATACAAGCATAGTAGATGGTGTGAAAATACATTATTAATTACTTAGCAACACATAAGGCATTAGAATTGTCAATACTAGAGAGGCACATCTACTAGACAGTAAGCCATAAACTAGTTCTAGTACTGGAATACCTCATTATGTACAGTTAGTGGATATGGAACATCTGTAGTCAGTGGTGCAATGTTAGTTATCTCCACAGTCTCTATCTGCACAAGAAAAGAAAAACATGATGTTAATGACAACATAGTTAACTATCAATATATGATAAATTTCAATAACTGTATCAAATGATACTATATATGTTCCCATCACCTTATCTTGGAGATATTGATTAGCAGCTGTCAGTATGCCTTCCTAAACACCAAAAGAAACGATGATAATGAAATTGTTTTCTGTAATATATACTAAACACAAAGATTATTAATTCCAAATGCCACTTCAAAACAGATTACATATATCTAGGTAACTCTGTATAATTCTGGAAAATTCAAGTAACTATAATTATAAATTATAATTATAATTGTTTTTGTGATGATTGCTGCAGGGTTTCCTAAAATTCACTGGAGTTTTACAAATTGAGACTAATCCTTTATGTTTTGCGATAAGGTATTTCAAATTTACTTTATAAATTACTAAGTACAAATTTTCAAAACAAATAAGACAGTCTAGGTGTAGTTGGTCAATTCTGGCAATTAAACAAGCTTGAATGTTAGTACATCAGTTTAAGCCTAATACATTTTATAAACTTATACTAATTTGTTTCGATTTATACGACCTAGATAAAGTGCAATGATCTAGCTAGTATTTATTTGTAAAAATTCAACAAGTTCAAGTCTTCTATTTTAGTAGGGATGGCAATGGGCCGACTTATGAGCCGGTCTCGCTAATTTTTTTTAAATTAAGAGTACAAAACAACATCATTTTTAATTAGGTCTGAGCCTATGTTGCTCAGGCCCAAGCCTGCCTGAGGCCTAACTCTTCTAAGAAAAAAAATGTTATTTGCAGTTAGGTCTCGAGTCAGTATAAATTTGAGGTTGACCTATGAGTCGACTCATTAAAAACATCTAAATTTGGACCTATTGGTTAGCTCATTGTCATCCCTACATTTTAGTAATAAAATGGCTACTAACAATTATTTCCAAGAATTAATGGACATTTCTCAATCACAAAGAAAAGGTTAATTGGTTACTTCACTTTTACGAGTAATTAGAAATTATGAGTTTTCATTTATTTAAATTCAAGAAAAGAATACAAAAGCTTCATCGATTAATTCATTTATCAACTAATTTATTTTTCATTAAATTTGAGGTTTTGTTGTTATTGAAAAGTAGCAAGTTATAAATATTTGATTTAAAGTGTTATAAACCTAGTATAATTAAGCAATGAAGTGGATTATGATAATTTAATAATTACCAATGAACACATACATACTAAACAATTACAGTATGAGAAAAAAGGCAAAATCATTAGTGGAAACAAAACGATCTGAACTGACCTTATTCCTTAGGAGCTGAATCTCTTTGATCATAATGTCCATCTGCATGGATATTACATCAATTAGATAAATGGCCACTCATTGGAATATATTTCAATATAAAGATTACATATTAATTAACGAATTAACTAACTGCGTATCACCTTGGTTGAGCGAAGGTTACAAATCCAAAGTTCAAGATATTTTTCGAGCACCAGCAATTCATCCAATGTCATCTCACCAGCACCCCCTCCAAACATGTACCTGTATTAATCATAGCAGATTCTAAACGTTTACAAAGATTGATTCTTCCAGCATGTTACACCTACATATACATCTAATCTAGCAATAATATTCTGAAAACAAAGAAACGATGCAAGGATTTGTTTGTATTTACCTGAGTCCTTTCTGGAGTGTCTCAATTTCTTGCTTTAACATGCTGATCTCCTCTTTAGCATCCTTCAGAGTATTAGAATTTATTGTAATTAATTGAATAATTATACAGGGAATGTAACTCCATATAAAATGGTATCACTATGTGTAAAACAAATTGGTAAATTTTATTTTCAACAAAGAATGTTTACATCAAAACTAAAGTAAACAGAAATTTGTCGCGTGTAATACTGACATAAGATTCAAACTTTGGTAAAGTGAGTATATAATTTCATCTATTATCAAGTTAAACCAGCAGGACAAGAGATTTAAGTTTTAAAAAGTTTAACTAGTATTAGAATAAAATTAAATAATTTAAAATATGATTTAAAAAATTGTACTTATTTATTGAAGAATTTAAAATTTAACCGAAAAAAGACATTGTTAATTAAAATTAATTGATTTATTTTAGTTTATAAAACTTATTAATTGACGAAAATTTACCGATTAATTAATAAATTGATTAATTTTTAAAACAATAGCTACTAAAATAAATCAATATAAAAAGTTAAAAACCGAACAAAAAAGTTGAATGATTCATAGTTTGAATATTTTAATCATGGTCTACCATCATGCAAGCCTCTATTCATATTTACCCCTTAAGATCTTAATCTTAAGTATTTAACTGGTTTCATAGATAGTATGTATTCTACAAATATTTACAGAAGAAAATTGGTAACTGATATTATAAAACTAAACCAAATACTACGGGAATCTATTTTTTTATCAATTAAGGAGATCAGATACTTGGAAAATAACTAACAAAACTCTTAAGTATAACCATAGCATTACTTTACATTAAACCACCCAGTGTTTGAAGACAAAGAAACGAGGCTCCAAGTGGGCTTGGAGGACTTTTAATCTTTTTTCTTTTTCAAAATTCCCTATGGAAGATTCTTTTAACCAAAAAGTGGCACTACCCGACACCGAGAATGTTGTAATATCTTGAACAATATGAATACAAGTATTTTGGAGTACGGTATTATTGTACAGTTGCTTAATTATTCTGAAAGTTAAGCATTTAGAAGCAGCACCTGATGCTGGAGTAGAGACCTTTTTGGTTATCACTGCTGTATATTCGGAAATAATCTATTCTCTATACGTTGTATCTACTTTTTCCAGAAGCAACAAGTTCAGTTCATGATCAGACATACCAGAGGATTGGTCGCTTGGTCAGGCTGCTCCCCTGATCGAGTAGACTTCATGTACCTCTCGATAAGCCCTTGCATAGTTCTTTAATCATTCCATTCACACCAGAAAGAATTATGCATGAATATCACAAGATATTATGCGTACACATGCACAAAATTCAACAAGTGATTGGTAATGGGTGAGAGGGGAAAGAAAGAAAGCATATATATATACCCTTTTGTGGCCATTTCATAAAGCTTTCCGCTGGCGGAGAAAACGAAAACTCCAATTTCAGCATCGCACAGAACAGCGAGCTCTTTGGCCTTCTTAAGGAGACCAGTTCGGCGCTTGCAGAAGGTGACCTGCCTGTGCACTGGATTCTCTATACGTCTCATCTGAACCTTTCCACGAGCCATATGTAACGTACAAAAGCACACAACCCCCCACTAGTAGGAACTAGCTTCGAGGTTGCTGCGTAGGATCAATTACTTCCTCTCCGAAGAAGCTTGTATACCTTCTCTCTTTGAATATCGACTTCATGGCCATATACATATATAGTCCCTCCCACCCACTAGATTCCCACTTCCACATCACTCTTGCTCGTGAGAATAACTGGTCGGCTATAAACAGTAGTTTATTAGTTTACTCTTTACAAAAGTCTGTAACTTTAATCTCTCCCATATTTTATGTTACTAAACAAAAGGATCGAATAAGTTACAATAAGCTTTACACTGTGCTGTGGTAGGCCAAAAACTCATGCCTCATTCATCTTTTCAGTCTCTGGACCCCATGATACAGTTGTCTAAGAGATTTTATGAGTAACTGAGATTTTATGTTACATGGGGGATAGTTTAGTTTAGGCTCTATTCAGTTCAGTTCAGTTTCTATTCAGCATGAGCATGCAATTGCTTTTCCACGTGCAACCCATCAATCATCGACCAATTAGCTGCCCATGTTAATGTCGTACTTTGCTGCACAGCTTTTTGCGTTTGGCTTTTGCCTGTTTTTTTGGCTTCGTAGGCAATATATAATTGTTAAACCGTACGAAATAAAAACTTTTAAAATAAATAGTCAATTCTTAATCAATTTTAAGTTTTGTAGATTTTATTATATCATTAGAAGTGTTCCCTTCTTTGTATGCTGTGACTTGGTTAATCTAGAGTTCTCTATCGGTACTACGTATCAATCATGATATGATATGATAGCTATTATTCTACTATATGTTGGGATGCTACTATCCCAGTCCTCTTTGATTTTCTACTATGTCTCCTTCTTTGCATTGATGAATAATGATATTGTTATGAAACACTTATAAAGTACTGATTCATGAGAAGTTAAAGAGTATGTCAATGATAAGCTAAGCTATTTATTGACGATATGCATGACTATTTCGATCACAATCAACTCATTGAACTTGTAACCATATGCTTATTTATCAAGATTTGACCTAAAAATAAGAAAAAGAAATAGAAAATTTACAAAACAAGAGAATTTGATGAATTCCATTGTTCACCAAAAGGAGATTGTTGATAATTTTGATGAGATTGAGGTTAGCTGGGAGCTTCTTAATGAAAATGATGATCAAAGTGGTAGAAAACAAAGATGTTATACTAATGATGAGGATAGACGCTTCGAGTTTTGAAGAAAAGGATAAAGACATTGTCTTTAAGAAGGACTTGATTCACATAATATGCACTCATGGAGCTACTTTGAAGTAAGAAGAAGAGGTCTTATAGCTCTTCACCAAAAGAAGCTACCGAGCAATTGAACTAGTATTGAGTTCGACAGTTTGTCCACATTTGACGCTATAATGAATGATCTAGACATATTATTATTAAAGAAAGATTTCTACAAAAGAGTACGTAAGGTTTGGAAAAAGAGTTATCTATTGTATGGTCCTCTTAGAACTAAAATCAAGTTTAATCGTAAGAAGCTAAGGCTAATTACTTGAAATATGATATAACTTAACTTGGAAGTGTTAGGTCGGATGATGATTTAAGGGATATGTAACTAGATATAGGAAATAATTTTCTAATAGTTATTAAGGATATTAATTTCAATCAAGAAGCATTTAATCGAAACGAGGATAATGGTAATGATGAAAATGGGAAATATTAATTCAAAAGTTGGATATGAATTTTAGGTTGAAATAGCCACCAAAAAGAAAACAAGATATAATGCGATTAAGGTTCAAACTACGATTTGAAGCCAGTTACTGTCCAGGTGAAGCATCACATGTTGTAGCTGCAACCAAATCAGACGTTGCTACTACGAAACTTGCAGATGAGGCATCACCTTCCGTACCTGCTACTACACCATCTATACCCCTATGCCAACAGAGATATCAAGGTTAAACGATGTAGATGAAGGAAGGGCCCTCCAGCCTGGAGCTGATGGAAGAACTTACATTATTTACGAACACATGTTATTCGCAATCATCCACATCCAGTACAACTAGTAGGCGGTCCACACGCAATAAAGTCCTTGAGCTTTGGAGCACAACACAGATATTGGCAACTCAGTTGCAACAGTCGATGGAGTACATAGCTCAACTCTGTAATTTTTTATTATCAATTAAGAGAATTTTTACTTTATATCATCAATCAACTTTCTGTTTTAACAAATTAAATGTTGAAATAAATCAAAATATTATCAAAAGATAACTCATAACTGTTTTAATTATGCTTCAACCATAACATTATCAAAAAATTTTAATTTAGGGAAATTTTAAAAAATAATTTTTAGTAAATTTACCGACAAAAAAACAAAGTTCGTCTGTAAAATCTATTTGATTTACTGGCAGATAACTAATAACTGTTGGTAATGATAACATTAACTTACCAATTCTATCGGTAAGTTTGTCGACAGACATATCTTATATGTTAGTAACTTTATCAACTGAAAATAGCACAAAATAACCATCGGTATATTCACCGACAGTTACACAAAATTTTTGTCTATAAATTTGCGACGGACATTCTGTGATTCATCGCAAATTATTATCTACGGCCGTTTCTCCGACGCCTTGATCTGTCGGCAAATTCCGTTGCAAACTTAGCTTTCTGATGAAATGTATAGATGTTATATCGGTAATTTTTATCGCTAAACTTCTTTTTTCTTGTAGTGTTGGATTCAACTATGACATCAAAAGAAGTCTCTATACTTTCTACTATCTATAACTTAGCAAACTCAACTATGAGAATTAGTCACTTAAAATGAAGGCCATTTTCGGTTCACAAAGCATATGAGATATAGTCAACAAAAGTTTCCTGCAACCTCAAGATGAGGAAAGGTTGACTTAAGTCGAAAGAGAAGCCTTAAAGAATAAAGAAAGATTAGAGTGGTACTTACCATCATCCATCATGATTTGGATGAAAAAATATTCAAAAAAATAGCTAATAAATCAATGATTGGAGTTAACTAGGTGTATAATTTGCGATTTCAAACTCTAGGGGTTGAGTTTGAAACATCTTAATAAAGGATGGCAAATCTATTTCAAAGTATTTTATAGGGTCTTAGGAGTAGCGAATTAAATGAAGAGGCTTGTTGAAACCATGAAAGATCGATATTAAAGTTGAGGAGGTCTTATGATCTCTTAGCTCAAAATTTAATTACGTAATAGTGGTCGCAGAAGAAGATATGATCAAAAGTCTATAAATGAGTAAAGTGAATCTTTGCTAGCTCACAAAGAAAGGATAAAACACGAAAAGAAAGATGTACCAATAAAATAAGCTTTATTGGCAAAGTGATCCTTAAAGTAAAAAAAAAAAATTACATGGAGTAAGGTGAAGAAAGATAATTTGTATGCAGCACTGGATGTGGTCAGAGCCAAGGGATTGAAAGAAGGGAATAAGAATTTTTTAATATAAATCAAAAGGAAAAATGACAAAGCTCAAGTTGAATGTTGATCATGTGACAAGCATGGCTTTTATTATTGGGAACAAAAATAAAGCAAAGTTTGTAGAAACCAAATGAAGATCCAGTCGAGGACACTATGCTACTTAAAGTAAAGGATGAACCAAATGCCTTGATCAAGTTACTGACATTTTTATTAAATCTCTCATGTATGATGTTTTTCATAATGTTTGGAATTATGTAAAAATCAAATTTACATAAGGTGCTATAAATAAACTTAATTTTAACAAAGTAGGTGAATATTTAAATCTTAATTAATTTAGGTCATTTAAGATTTTTTTAAAAATCTTTATATGTTTAGATTAGATGAATCTAATAACTTTAACATTATGCAATTACTGGGACAACAAATTGAAAAAAGAAGAGTTACTAAGTTTTATTGGTATTGAATTAACTTGGAAATCTTACATTAGTTAACTTATTTTAAGCCAGTAAAAAGACTAAGAGAATCATATTAAAAAATGAAAATAAAAAGTAAATTTCACTCTTTATAAAGTCTTCTCTAGTTAACCTTTTTTAAGCCAGTAAAAAAAAAAAGGGAATTACATAAAAGAGATTAAAATTTAAAAAATGAATTTCACTCTTTAAAAGATCTTGGACTCATAAATTTAAATGTATAACAAAATTCAATTACTTGGAGACAATTCACACACAAATATATATATTTTTTATATATCGACACGCACATCAAACTTCTTAACTGAACAAAATTAAAAAATCATTTGATCGAATCCATGTATCAAATCAACTCGTGGATGCGATAGAGCATCAATTACGTGGCGACTCTTTTTGAGTCCACAACCACTGTTATTGCCCTAAAAGATCATATCAATTAAAAACAAAATCTGTCACTTCACTTTTTCTCCTATGCGACGTGATTTCATAGGGTCAGTTGATTCCTCAACTCTTCCCTTCCAATCACGCGTAAGCCCAGACATTATGTAATGGGCGAAAAGACTCACCATTCTCTTTTTACATTTCCTTCTCATCTTCAACCTTAAGACAAGAATCTCTAATCCCTTACATTCAACAGAACCCCTAAAAGAGATCCTTCTCCTGACATTTCAAGAGTAAAGGCTGTTTTGAAAGGGCTTAGGCACTTGACACGTGGTTAATTTTCTTTTCAAGCTGCTATCGTGGACTTATAAACAATGTCTTTGGTATAAAGCTTAAGTTCGATTATATCTTTGATCATATTGTAAGGAACAAACTTTAAGATTAGATAAACATATATATGTTCTTAGGCGCAAATCCAAGTTTCTTATGATATTTTTATTTGAGCATATGGTGGGCACCTTGATATGATGGTAAGATTCACAATTTTTCATCTTTTATTATTGAGGTTGTGCATTTTGTAACATGCAAGGAATGACCTAATTATATGCATGTATACATCGATCGGGGACAACAATACGGTGATTCTTGTTTTCTTAGGAGTGGTCTAAATCGCTTATTGGAACCTTTTTAAGTGTTTCTATGTATCGGAGGTTGTTAGAAAGGCCTAACTCACTCCCAAAAGCTAGCTCAAGAGGAGGAGGTTTGCACACTATTATAAACTCTTGAATGCCCTCATAGTTGTCCGATGTGGGATTCCTGACACATACCCCTCAGTCCAGAGCAGGACTGGACATCTGATAGACATATTAGGCAAAGAGACATAACCGAGCACCGCCCCAATCGAGACAAACTGACTTTAATACCATGTTAGAAAACCTCCCCCTCTTGAGCTAGCTTTTGGGGGTGAGTTAGGTACTTCTAACAGAGGTGTTGAATTCAATTTTTCAAGAGGACTCTTCAAGGATTTCCAAATAGTAGAGGTTGCTTTTGATTTATGTGAAAATATTTAATTTTGAATTATTAAATTAAATGATTTATATAGTATATAATTAATAATTACAATATAGGCTAAAATTTTATTTAATATACAATCAGAAATATAATAATTGCTTGTTCTTTCATTATAAAAAATGATATCATAATTTTTGGCAATTTATTTTTGTCTCTTTTAAATAAATTCTCTTATGTTACCTAAGGTTCTTTTAATGTTAAAACTTGAAACATGGATCTCTCATTAGAGAGGAAATTGTATACAAATCAGATGTTAATTTGCTAGAACAATTGGGATAACCTAATAAAAAATCCTTTCATTTTCATTTTTAGACATTTCAAGGCTTGCAATTTTGAATTGTTAATATTGAAGATATGATAAGAGGATAGGGAAACTTTAAATGAAAATTTTAATAAAAGAATCTTGTAAGAATAGAAATATAATTTTTGGCTTAGTTGGAAAAAATATATTTTCTATACAATTTTATTTATACTTATTATATAATTAATGTGTACGAGGGAGAGACCATAAGATCACATGTTCGAATCACAGAAATAACCTCTTTGTAAAAATTACAAAAGGGAGGTTACGTATATTGATGACCCTCCTCGATCTTCACAAAACAGAGAATCTTGTACACGGAGCACGTTTGTTAAGAGAAGAACTTTCCCGAATCCACAAAGTTCTCTGCCGACACCTGACCATGGACTTGCCGCAGCTACTCAAA
>JANIPN010000217.1:11476249-11499243 GCA_027478595.1 Erythroxylum anguifugum | reverse complement strand
AAGTGAAACAAAACCTTGAGGTCATGGGTTCGAATCGTGGATTCCACCCATGACCAAAGAGGACAATACTTATTTGTATTGGATGCCGCGGTATAACCCGCAAACACACGCCGCAGTATAACCTACAAACACCGAAGGGTGGGGTGTGGGGTGTGGGGTCCAACAGCAACCATCTATAAGGACCAGATCTGGAGTGTTGCTTTAGATTGCATACAACATGGTTATAAGTGGTAGATGAGTAAGATCAAGAGCACGAACAAGGATTCCCATAATTAGTTGGGAAATATTCTTAAGAGGAGATGGTCAGACATACACTTCATTTACTATGCAAGAGTGATTTGTTATCAAACAACACAATAAAGTGTTTCAATGCATATTTAAGGAATGTATAGAATAAACCAATCGTGATTGGTGGCCATGTAACTCATAAGAAATGTAAACAAACTAGACACAACTTAAGAAATTGTAAGATGTTAAGACCTGGGTCAGGTGCCATGAATGAAAAGATGGGAAACTTATGTTTTCATATTGAAGTAATAATGTATATAATAACGACATTTGATATTATTTATTAAATATAGGGTCAAGTGATGATGCCTTCTTAAGAAATCATTGTACTAGATTCATCATAAAAAAAGGGAAGGAACTTGTTTAAGAAGTTGGAGTAGAAAGGAAGGTAACCAAAGTTGGTAAGGTTTAACATTTTGAAATGGTTAAGAGAACGAGAAGAGGCTAGACCAGCAAAAAGAACTAGGATTAAATGACATGTATAACTTCCGGTCCTTTTTATTTTTGGAACTCATAAAGACTATTTTGTCATATGTAATGATTCATAGATAACTCATATGATCCTTTGTATAGACTCACATTTGTTTCTTTTGATGTATGTAATTATAACATTAAGTGAAAGGCACCAAGTGCAATGCACTAAATGTAAGGAATTGTTTTATTGATCTTTTGAATTTATTGTTTACTTTTAAATTTATAGATTGAATCATGGGTATGTAATTACAACATCAGGTGCAAAAAAAATCATTTTATCGGTCAATTGATTTTAATGCAAAGCCAAATCTTTGTACACATGTGCATAAAATAAATTCACTACTCACTTTTATTAATTTAATACATAATGTCATACATTTTTTTCATAATTTAGAAAAGGGTTAAATATAGTTAATATCATCCTCATTGCTTGTACATATAAATACTAATTGTTGTACTAGGCATAATCCAAGACAATAGCCTCAAACCCTATATTCAACTATGTGTACTATCTCTCTAAGTAAGTTTAACATCTCCCTTTTGTTCATTACATGTTAAGTTCTTGTCTTTTAAGGCATTTATGATGCCTATAGTTTATGGAGTAAATTTCTCTTCAAACGACTCAAAGAAATTGCAATATTCCTTTCTTTACAATAAACAACATAAATAATCATCTATTTGTTAGAATCCTTGTAAAAAAAAGATATTATGCTTATAATTTACCTCACATTTTGGACATCCATAAAATATCTTTATGAGGTTCTTTGATGTCTAAGAAGTTCGTAAATGAGCACATAGTCCACAATTGCTATGCACACGGACATATTGTTGCACACTTGCTATTATTGATATTGACGATTCCATATATAAAGTGTGGCACCAGTTTAATTTTTTACGAGAAACTTTATATGAGGTATATAAATTAACTTAGCATGAAGGTATAAGTTTCCGTTAAAAAGCAAATTGATTTTTAACAGTATAAGGAGCATAAATATTGTAAGAGCTATGTCTAATGATATAATTGAAAAATATGAACATATGAAAAGAAAATGTTGGAAAAAAGGAGAAGCAAGAAAACTATGCCAAAAAAGGTTAAAGAGTAAAGATTACTTACAGTTTTTTTTAGTGTCATCAATGTTGCAACTAGTATTTGGTTCTTAGATATTGATAAGAAACACATGTTAACAGTAAGTTTTAGTGATGGAAACCAACTTTAAGTTCATGGAAAAAAACAATTTTAAGTTTAAGGCAAGGCAAAGGATATTGATGAGACACACTTGTTAACAGTAAGGTTTATTGTTCATTATAAGTGGGAGACTAACCTAAATAAATATAAATTAGCTAAATTTCTTCTTTAATGATGATGAATGTGTTGTTTATTAAAGATTTTAAAAACGATCAAATTGTTGAATGTATCTATGGCATTAGACAAGATGTTTCCTCTTAAAACCTTTGGCGATAAATATTATGATATTATATACTAGTAGGATGAATTTGTAATATGAGATATGAGGTTTGGATACTTAAATTTCGAAGGTCTAAAGTTATTGAGTGAAAAATAATTGGTATATGGTTTACCTAGGATTAAGTCACTTACATTATGTGAGGGCTTCATATATGTAAAGCAAATAAGCTTCCATTTCACACAGCCAAGCCTTGAAGTGCATATAAAACACTAAAATTGGTGCATATTGACTTATATCGGCCTATAAGGACTTAATCATTTGGTGGTATTCATTATTTATTACATGTTATTGATGATTACCAGTTCATGTGCTTATTGAATTTGGGGAATTCTAGAGGCTCAAACCAGTACATAATTAGATGTCCTGATACAAACAAAGCACCATCGATAAGAAGCTATGTTAGAGAAGTTGTTGCCACCACCCCCATTGTAGTTGTTTCATTTACAACAATTAAACCAAGTGGAGATGGTAAAATCATTGGAATCATCATCACCTTTGTTCACTGGCTGCACTGGTGCAGGAGAGAAGCTATGGTTTCAACTCTCACACTCAGTTCCTAGCCAAGAGGGAAGTGATGAATTTGTCACTTATCTTGGTAAACACTCTTTCGCTTTACTAATAGAATTTTTTTTGTTCTAAAATAAAATCCCAAAGAAAATTTTGGTTCAAACAATCAATCTCCTTAGAAACAAAAGCAAGTAGCTTAGTGGTTTGCATTGTATATATACTAATGGTACTAGTCATTGACTGAATCAACACTATATGTCTCATAAATGAAAGTTAATTAGCTATCCATAAGGTTAATCACCTTTTTAACCTATTAATTAGCTAGTCATATGTATGCTTGGTGACTCTACAGGTATGTAAGGGCATACCAGATAGCACCTAAGATCAATATAATATTTTATGTTAGTACATTTTGAATGTCTTTATTGACATAATAATGAATATTTGATGAGGTGAAATTTTGAGATTTGGCAAAGTCCATTAAGGCAATCTATCATCATGTTGCATTGATCCACGAATGCTTCACCCATCAAAATTAGATCATAAAAGAAAAATATGTGTGACAACATTGGACCACCTCTGGATAGGAAAGCTAGTTACCAAATACCAATTTTAATATTCATATTAATCATATCCGAGAGCTTTTGTAGGCAAAGAATAAAATAAATATGGGGATAAGGGATCCTCTCGTCAAAGACCACAAGATGGCTTGAAATATCTTATCGTTTCTCCATATTCTACATAAAATTCATTTGAGTGGAAGTAACATAAAACATAATCAAAGATATCATTGACAATGGCAATTATACAATAACCCATCATAAATAAAACTAACTAATATGGTTATACACCTTCTCCAAGTCAATTTTCATAATTATGCTTCCACATCTTCCCTTTTATATATATATATATATATAGAGAGTGGATTGAATGCTACACCATAATTATATTATCAGAAGTGCCATGACTTGGAGTAAAACTACCTTGAGTTGGAGAAATCAATTCCTTCAACATTGGTCGTATTTGTTCTACCAAAATTTTAGATAACAATTTAATTGAGACATTACAAAGAGATATGGTCCAAAAATGGGACATTTTCTCTAGGCTATCTACTCTAGGAATAAGAACAACGAATACCCTACTTAGTGCCTCATCAAAAGTACCAGTTAAAGAAGCCTTATGCACAAAATGACAAATATATTTTGCAATAACCTTCCAATTAGCATGATAGAACACCACCTGAAACCTATCTAGACTAGAGGATTTAAATGATGTTATCACTTTTAAAGCCTAAAAGATCTCTTCCTTCTGTGGGATAGGAGAAAGTTGAAGAAATTAATAGTCACTTAAAGGATGAGATCTTAGACAAAGTTGATCAAAATCTATATGTACTTGTTATACCATGTACATCTGTTTAACCTAAGAAATAACTAGATACGTAACTGCTTCAATAACCAAAATTCATTCCCCATTATCATATTTGAGAGCTATGATCTTATTCCGATTTCATTGCATAAGAGTTATGGTATGAAAATATTTAGTATTACCATCGATGAGCTTTACCCAATTTGATCTTAATTTTTAAAACCAAATTAATTCTTCTAGGGCCAACACATCGTTATAATCCCTTATCAAATCTTTCTCTAATCTATATAGAGAAGGATTCAGCAGATAGTCCAAAGGTCACTACACCTCACGCAACCTAGCTAGAAGGTGTAGCTTCCTTTTAAAAATATTACCAAACACACTTCCATTCCAATCAACCAAAGCAATCTAAAGGGATGTTAAAGACTCATGCCATATATTATCCTCCTTTTAAGATGACTCTATCACTCTAGTAAAAGGTTATGCAACTACCAAGCAATTTTAAAATGAAAAGGTCTAGTTGCTTTATCTAAAACCACACCTAGTAAGGAATCCAAAACCGAGCAATGGTCATTATATGCTCAAGGAAGATATTGGATAGTAGCATCCATAAAACACTACCTTTGGTCATTATGTGCTCTAAGAAGATATTGGATAGTAGCATCCTTAAAACACTACCTTTATGCAACATTACAAAGAGTCCCATTAAGTTTCTTCTCAATATGCCCCTATCTAGATTGATTATTAGTCCATGTAAACTTATAACCTCTAATATCTAGGGTAATAAATTGTCTACAATAAATAACCTCATAAATTGCTCACAATGTCTGATTAACTCTTGATACCCACATTGTTTATCTTTGATATACAAAATATGATTAAAATCATCAATAAATAATTAGGAAAGAGCATCTAATTTAGAAAACTCATTAAGATAACCCTAAAAAACTCACAAACTGTAAGAGTTAGACTAGTATACACTACAGTGAGAGCCCAACAAAACTCCATACCATCAGTAATAAGCAAATAAATAAAATGGTCACTCTTTTCAAACACATTAACATGGCTAATAAAAAAAATCTATAACACCTAAAATTCTGCTAGAAAACTCCCTTGTATCAACTTTTGCATGTCCTTTAAAACAGAGATTCCAAATTATCTTGGTAGCCTTTTCCTTATTTACTTTTGGTTTGTCTAAAATTAACACATCTACTTTGTGCATTCTAATAAGTTTTCTGACATTGCGTTGAAACTCAAAGTTAGCAACCTTCTACAATTTCAAAAGACAATAAACATAGAAAATAACAATCCCAGTACAAGAAAGTCATAATTGATATCATTCTTGCATCAGTGACACAATAGGGTCACCTTCTCCACCTTCAAACATATCATTACTAAAAACAAATGAATCCGTGTCACTATAGGTATCTGTATTTAGGGTGTTTGCATGAGAACATATTTGCCCAAATTGGAATTGCTTTAAGTAGTCTCACGTGTGAGTGAAACAACTTTAGTACTAATATCAAGACGCCCACGCATTGAAGCCAGGTTACTACTTTCTCTATGCAATGGCCTAAGAAAAGAATCCAATCTCTTTAGGTCAAAAATCACCCACTTTGAAGAGTTTGCCTTGAAGTGGATCCCTTAATGTGGGCCTTGAATATTAGTGGGCTCAAATGCATCCTGCTTATTTTTTTTAGGTTTAGTTGCCTTTGACTTCTTGGGGGAAAATTGGATGCCCACCTCTTTTTCCAGCTCCTTTTGGTGTTTAACAGAGAAATTATAGCTAAATTTTCTGCTGTTAGAATCTACCTTAATTTTGGTGCCCCAAAATCTTCTCTTTAAGCATCAGAGAATACACCATCAATGGGAGCAAATCTATTACTATTATCATGCTGAAGATACTTGCCTTTCGATGTCATCTTCTTCATTGACTTTATTGCCTTTTGTTGAACTTACATCTATGGTTCAAAAGTAGTTTTCGGTTGTGGGGAAATATTAATGGATGCACCAAAACCCTCCATCAAACGAGTCTTACAATCTTTCTTTTATATGAGAAATATTATTATGGATAGAAAATGCATCCCTTTTATGGCCAAAGTTTTCATATTGAAAAATAAACCATCTAAAGGCCCTTATACTCCATACGTTTAAAATTTTCCCCATGACACATATGACCTTGAATGCTTGGTCAAATCCAAATCAACTTAGACCTTATCAAAGCTTCCTCTCGTCACACTTTCAATCATTCTATTAATTCAGATGACTCTACTAACATGAACAACAATTCTCTTTAAATCCATTAAAGAATAGCATTCCAAATATAACTTTGAAAAACGAATCTATGCTATAACATATGTAATCAAATCATTACTAACTATAGAGCGGGAACGTCATTATCGAATAGTGAGATAATGACCACCAATAATCTAAGAAATGTCATTTAGGACATTGATAAACAATTTCTTTTCAAACTTCAGGAGAAAGTAATAATTCCCTATGTCAATAATCTTAAGGTTCCCTTTAGGTTGCCAGAGATGTTAGATATAGGCTAATAAAGCCTTATACCCTAATCCTTTGCCCAAAAGTTTCACAATAAGCACTTTACACCAAGGCTTATATGTCTCCCTATTCTCTTCAGCTAAGAAATGAATGTGGCCATCATGATTGTCACCCTCTTCGTTATCCGAAATAAATTTATCAAATATAATATCATCATCCCCCTATCAATCCTTCTATAATGATTGAGAGGGAGTGATACCCATCAAAGGAGTCTTATATTATTGTGTTTCTTGTATTACCATGGTATCAATGGCATTTGCACCATCTACGCCCGGGGCCAACCCAGTTTGCCCCCATCTAATCCGGGTTGATCAAATTTCAAGTCAATTTTTTTTAAATCAAGTCTTGTGTTTGACTCACATTCAAGCTTTCAAACTCGACCTCACCCAATGCTCAACCCTTATAAGCAAAAGGATGTCATTTTGCGTATTTTTTATCTATTAAAAAATTTGAGTCGGGCTGAATCGTACTCAAAGTCAGGCCTACTACCTCTAGCCGAGCTTGGGCTTAAGAGGGCCCGAGCATAGGCCAACCTATTGTCATCTCTATTAAGACGCTCTTTAATCATCCTAACTACTCCTTTTCTTGACTTAACCAACCCATTGTCATTCTTAGTAAGACACTCTTCAATCATTCTAACTATTCCCTTACTTGAGTTAATTTTTTTTATTCATTTTGGATCAAAGCATTTCTTCATATATTTTCTTTTCATTTGTTCAATTAATTACATTTAATAAATTAAAAAATAAAATACCACATAAAGTTTTTTAAAAGTTAAAATATCAAATAAAGTTGTTTTTATTCAACTCAAAATTGTTATAATTCTTTAATTAAATAAAACTAATTTTATGAATTTATTAACTAAAATATGGTGTTTAGTATGTATTTTTATTTGATATTTATTTGTTAGTATTATGCTTAAGTGTGAATTTTTCCATTATTAAAGTTAAAATGTTTGCATAGTTTTATAATGATTATTTTAAGTTGAATAATTAATTTGTTATATAATTAAAAGTTGAAGATTAAATCAAATAGAAAACCAAGTTCATTTGAACAATTTGATTACTACTTTCTTATCCATTAGTGTGTAAATGTTAACATTTTTTGGGACGTTTACTTCGACATTGAGAAATGGATCAAATTTGATATTAACTTTTCATTAAAATCATGTTATTTTAAAATATATATTTGGGATTATTAAAATATTATTTTAACGATATATTTTGATAATTTTTATAAAGAAAACAGGAAAAGAAAAATAGAAAAGAGTGTTGATAAACCCTACTCCGGAGACAGACGACGCAGCACTTAAACGAATTCCTCCAAGCCGTTGCTTCAACGATCCTGTGCTGACATCTTCGGGTTCGTCAGTTCGGAGGTGAGTTCATTAAGCCCCAGGTTATGTGTTAACCCCAATAAACGCTTTTCGTTTTCTTGTCGCTTCAGTGTTGTTGAATTGGTTTCTTTGACCTTGCAGATCTTCTCGCTCTTCTATTTCAACCAGTTCCATTTCTTTTTCTAAGTCGTCATGGCTCTGGTAAGCTTAAAAAGCTTACGTCTTTTCATTCTCGGAGTTCTAATTTGACTTGTCTTTCTCTTGGGTTTTTGGTTGTATTGATGCAAATGACTATTGAAGTGTGAACTCTCATGGTCGATTGCCAGATGCTTGATGGTGGGATTATTTGGAACTTGTTATATTGCTTTCTTATTGCAAATCTATTTTCTTTCTGCCCATATTTTCCCCCTCGTTTTGTGTCGGTTGTAATTTATCCCAGTTTTGGTGAAGAGTGTGCTTTACACTTGTTCATTGTCATTATTTACCGATTAAAGTGTCTATTTCTGTTCTATTTGCATTTAGGTACTGCATGCGGGTAACACAAACAAGAATGCTTTCAAGGCACTCATTGCCGCTGAGTACAGTGGTGTTCAAGTTGAATTGGTGAAGAATTTTGAGATGGGAGTATCAAATAAGACTCCTGAGTTTCTTAAGATGAACCCTATTGGAAAGGTTTGCCACATGCTATTGCAAGCTCTATTCATTCTTGTGTGATGTGATTTAGTTTGACGTTTGTAGGACTTAATGATGTCTAGGTTCCTGTGCTGGAAACACCAGATGGTCCCATTTTTGAGAGTAATGCCATTGCCCGATACGGTAAGGCTGGTTTCAAATTTGTTTTACTCTATAAAAAGTGATTGCCTTTCTGAGAGAAGTATTTAGTTGCTTGTTATTACTTGGTGCAGTGGCGCGGTTGAATGGAGATAATGCCCTTTTCGGTTCTTCATTGATTGAATATGTAAGTGATGTCGTTTCCTGTTGCTTGCAATTTTGCTTGTTTGTCTGATTAAAGCTAGGGTAAATTTGATTGCATTTGCTTGGATATGGAGCTATTCCTTGCAACCCAAAACCACTTAGAGAGATTGATAGTGATAGTACATAGGGTTTAGTATTGCTGAAGTTGAATGTCTATGCAATTGTTTTCTGCATATATTGATTAAGTTTTGGAAATCCATATACCTTGGTGGAGTTATTCTTTATGATGTTCACTTGTAATTTGAGAATCTGAGGTAATGTGAAACTGATAATGAAGGAAATGTTTGCTATTCTTGCAGTCTCAAATTTCCTTCTCCTTTTCTTTTTGTTCTTTGAATTAAATGATAAAATTCAGGACTTGGATTTGGCAGGCTCATACTGAGCAATGGATAGATTTTGCTTCTTTGGAGATTGATGCTAATATATTGCGCTGGTTTATACCCCGAATTGGCTTTGCTGTGTACCTCCCTCCGGTTAGTTGAATTATGTTTTGACCTTTTATATTCCAGTGTTCACACAATAAGTTTCTCTGAGGATAAATCTTCAAATAATGATTGAACTATTCAATCAAAATTTTTGTGTAATTGATCAAAGGCTGAGGAAGCTGCTATTTCTGCCTTAAGGAGAGCACTAGCCTCTTTGAACACACATCTGGCATCCAATACTTATCTGGTTGGGCATTCTGTGACTTTGGCTGACATCATTATGACCTGTAATTTGTCAATGGGGTTTAGCCGGATTTTGACCAAAGATTTTACTTCTGAGTTCCCTCACGTTGAGAGATACTTCTGGACTATGGTTAATCAACCAAATTTCCGAAAGGTATTGGGAGAAGTGAAGCAAACTACATCTGTCCCTCCTGTCCAATCAGCAAAGAAACCTGCACAGCCAAAGGAACAAGCAAAACCCAAGGATGAGTTGAAGAAAGAGGCCAAAAAAGAGACAAAGAAAGAAGCAGCAAAGCCCAAGGAAACAGAGGCTGGTGATGAGGAAGAAGCGCCTAAGCCCAAACCCAAAAACCCTCTTGATCTTTTACCCCCTAGTAAGATGATTCTCGATGAGTGGAAAAGGCTATACTCGAACACTAAGACCAATTTCCGTGAAGTAGCTATTAAAGGTTAGTCTCTTAACCTAGATTAAATTTGACAACATATATGTAGTCTGATGTCTTGTGGTATGTGATGTTATTGCCCATTCTTTTATTAGATGCTGTAGGAATGTTCTTTATACTAACTTGTGTGATGTAAGACAACATAATTAGCATACATCACAAGGATGCAATCATGCGTTGCGATCTTAGCTTCCAGTTCTTTATGGCCAGTTTGGTTGAGTGGAATAGTCATTCTATTACTAATGTATTTCTGATGAATGGTTATTCCTTTGTACCTCTTCCCTGTCTTTACCTATTTCGCAAAACGTAGAATAGGTAAAAACAACCTTTCTCCCTCTTTTTTTATGATGATGATTTTATTATTATTATTATTATTATTATTATGAAAATTAATAATAATTTCCTTATTATTATCATTATTAATTTCCTTAATAATAATAATAAGAAGAAGAAAATTATTATTATTTTCTTAATAATAATAAGGAAAAAATAAAAATAATAATGATAATAAAAATAATAATAATAAATAACTATAACTATAATGGATATTTTGATTTTTTTTAGTTATTCCTTTATCATTCTAAATTTATATTTTCAAACTAAACATTGGCATACATCATCATTAGGAATTCTTAGGAATAAACCAAACTAAGTAATACTTATGTCATTTTATTCCTCATCCATTCTATTCTTAAGAATAACTATTCCATTCGTTATCTATTCTAGCACGTGAACTAAATATCCTGTTAGTGTTTAACACGTGAACTAAATATCCTGTTAGTGTTTAACTGTTGGATTATTTCTTGTTTTGTTCTTTTCAGGTTTTTGGGACATGTATGATCCTGAGGGTTATTCTCTTTGGTTTTGTGATTACAAGTATAATGATGAGAATACCGTCTCGTTTGTCACATTGAACAAGGTTAGTGGATTTCTGCAACGAATGGATTTGGCTCGCAAGTATGCTTTTGGGAAAATGCTGGTGATTGGTTCAGAACCACCCTTTAAGGTGAAGGGGTTGTGGCTATTCCGTGGACAAGAGATTCCACAGTTTGTGATTGATGAGTGTTACGACATGGAACTTTATGAATGGAAGAAGGTGGACATTAGTGATGAAGCACAGAAGGAACGTGTCAATCAGATGATTGAAGATCATGAGCCATTTGAAGGAGAGGCTCTGTTGGATGCCAAGTGCTTCAAGTGATGAGGTTTCTACATGAATCTGAGGTCCCTGCGATGTACCTGTTTTACTATTTATGTCTTTGAACTTGGAACGAACAGATTCTCACTAAGTTGCAGTAAGTCTTCTGTTAATTCCTGTGGGATCTTATAGTCCTTTCTGTGATTTACTTTCCTGCAATAGTCATTGAACTAGCTGATCTTGGTACAAGTTTTGTTTAAGTCTTGAGTTTTAGGTTTCAAAACGGTTTTGAACTTTCTTGTTAGTGTGATTGTCTAATTTTTTTGGTTTTTGCAATTGAAGAAGCTTGCTTTTTTCATCAAAATCAGCCGATTTCATTTGAGCAAATATATGAACTCCTTTCACATTATGAACCGGTGGCATAATCACAAACTCAACTCTCTACCGCTTTCAACCCATGATACAGGGATGGCAAACATGTCGGGTAGAGTTAGGGCCCCTATAGATTCAGCTCCCTATAGTTTAGATTCCAATGTAGATTTATTAGAGAATATCGTTCTGAAAAACTAGCAGAATGAAACGTCCATCAGAAGGAATTCTTAAAACTGACAGTTCTATATTTAGTACATACATCCTAACGACCGAATCTGTTTCCTATGCGTTAGCCTTTAATGAACTTCCGATACTCGATGCTCTTATTATATTACGTACGCTAACATGTTAGTTATACATAATTACTAATGTATAATGACATTCGTTATCACATAGAGATATATAGATGTACTGATTAATCACAATAAGGTTTCCTAGAATACTTCAGTTAAAAAATTCAAGGTCTAATTATAAAAAAATTGGATCGGTTTAATGGGAAAAAAAATGTTTGATTGTCTAATTTTTCGGCTTAATTTATAACTTTTTGATTTGATTTATTTTAATAATTCTTAAAAATTGATCCATTTATTTTACGCCTTTTTCTGATATTGCGTCCTTGTTTGGTTCGCTTAGCTCTCCTTCAACTCTTCGATAAATTAATTGCCACAGAAATTAGAGTTGGCAAACAACATTAGGAGAAATCAGATAATAAACAGATAACGAATGAGTTTCGGGTCTCCTTCTAATATTGTGTCACTGAGTAGTCTCTTCTTGATGCGCCTGTGTTGTTTTGATCTCCTGCGTGCTTGCGTCTCCTTGGTTGGTCTTTCTTCCATTTGCCACAACTCCACCAGGTACTCCTTTCTAGCTTCCATTCACGCTACTCCCTCCATTTTTCGGTGGCTCCTCATTTTTATTTAATTCCCTGGTGTAGTGTTGATGTTGTATCTCCTCTCTGCTGGTCGTTGGAGAATGACCCAATAAGTGAAGAGTGAGTGATGCCCCTTTCTTTGGTTTTTGGCTCTTCCTCTTTATGTAACGTTGAGGGCTTGTTCTCCACCAGCTCTTCCACTTTGCAGTTAACGCACACACCTCAGCTCTCCTATTTTGCAGTTCACGCCCACCTCCTGCTTACAATTCATGCTACTCACTTGTTCACTTACACTCACACATGTAACGCACACACAACACTCACTCATGTCATTTTCTGTTTTATTTTTCTCTCCCTCATGCATTCACGTTACTTCCCTCACCCACACACTTCACGCACATCTCTCTTATTTTCTCTGTTAACATCCAGCCCTCCCCAACGCACCTCCTCTCCACACTTCCTTTTCTGTTTTTATTTTCCTTCTTCGTTGTAAAGGTCATGTGTGGTGGGTTCAAAATTTCTGCTGGTGGTGTGGTTCCTTTGGCTGTCGTTTAATGCTCCCATGCCTCCTCTTTTCAACGTTTTGGACAGCCCTCATGTGCGTTGTGCTTCTCCTTTTGTATGATGTCTGCTGTTGGTTTGTGCTTCTTGGAGCTTGCGTTGGTGTAGAGTGAATGGAGCCCCCCCCCTTTTGTTGTGGATCCTTTGGAGCTCTCCTAAAACCCAGCTGGAACGTTCCTTGCTTTTCTCTTTTCTCAATGTTCTCTTGTGCTGTTCTCTTCTTGCTCATCTCCTTGTCTTTGGCTAGCTGGTGTGTCCCTCTATGGTTTGTAACATTAGTGTTCAATGTAACAGCTGCCTTGTTTAATCTCCAACTCCCAGCTACTAACGTGCCTTCTTAAACTTGCCAAGCAGCTCACATTCTTTTGCCTTTCCCAGCTGAAAATGAGTGAGTAGAGTGAGTTATTCAAACATGAGTGCTTGGTGGAGCCTTCACTTGTCGTTAGTGTTGAGTGTTTTGGTGAGTGGTCCCGTTTTTCTTTTTCATGCCAACCCATGCTTCGATTCTCCTCTCTTTGTTTTCTTTCAAACAATCAGCCCACGCCTCCATTTTGCATGTGTGGTGGGTCATCTCCAAGCTGCAACGTGTCTCTCCGTATTTTTGTTGTTTTCCTTTCTTTTTTTTAGTGTCACGTAGTGGGCCTCTTGGAGCTCTCCCTGGTGACGTGCCGGAGTCTTTAATAATTTTTTTTACCAGCGTTTTGCCTCAGACAATTGTAGTTTTTTATAACTATACATTTCTTACGAATTAAGTATGACAATTATAAATATAAATTGAAGCGAACCAAGTAATTTATTAAAAAAAATATAACTTAATAATTAATCCCAAAATTAAAACAAATGTTATTAATTCTAATAATAAAAATTCTTGCAACAAAGATTTGGTTGCTTAAAAAGTCTCTATTTATTCATCACGTACCAACTTCTCAGCTTGCTATTATAATGATAAAGAATTCTTTGTTGATAACACCTTATCTTTCTATCGTAGTTCTCATAAGATATGATAAATACAAATTTCTTTATCTTACCAGTGATGCACATGTATAAACAGAGATGAAAATGCTCATGCAAGAAACACAAATAAATACAAAATACATTAGTTATATCATTCTTTACAGTTACATACATAATAAGGTATTAAAAACGAATTACTTCAATAATGATCAAACTACTGATATAAAAGCCAATAAGAGTTTGAAATTTTCCTAAAATTCTATCATTGCGGATAAATTCGTGGTATGATGCTTAAGATATGCACAATTCATAATTGTTGAAGACAATGTTAACATTTCGTATATAATAAGGTAGATAAAAATATGGAGGAAAATCTGGTAATTATTAATGTCTTTCCATAAAATAATTTTATACATATTCTTTTATAATGTTAGTTAGAACCAACCAAGCCTGATTTGACCATGACCCTTTACAAGATACAATGATTATACGTTCTTAATTACTTGAGTAATTAAGGAAAAAGATTAATTAGCAGTTCTGGCAACGCCAGGCATCTACATATGGATAAATTAGGTTGCATTAGGAAATGGTGCGACACTACTACCGCCAAATGGCCACAACTGGTGAACGTAATTATTGCTTCTCAACTGCCACCACCTTAGTATCTCTTCTTATTAATGTCCCTCTCACAATCTGACTTCCTACAACGATTCTTCACATTATTACACCACCCCACTATTGCTTCTACTTCCCTCTCTTCTATCTCACTCTGTGTCTGTCTCGCTAATGGCTGCCACCTTTAGGCAATTTTACCTGCTTGTGGTTTTCTTGACATGTATGCATGTTTGTTACGCCCAAAATGTGGCTCCTACGCCAGCTGAAGGAACAACAGAGTGGGTGCCTGCCATGTTCATATTTGGAGATTCCCTTGTCGACAATGGCAATAACAACTATCTTGCATCTCTCGCCAGGGCAAATTATTACCCTTATGGTATCGACTTCAGTGGAGGTCCTACTGGTCGCTTCTCCAATGGTTACACCATGGTTGACGAAATTGGTGAACTCTCTATTTGACCTTTTGTTTCCTGTAATTAATGCACTTGAGAAATTGTCAGACTTTCGTCCATTTCAAGACGATTTCTACAGCGCTGTCAACCCTTTTTCAACATATCCTTCAAACCCGAAAATAGATGATAGAATAATCCTGAGAGTTTTTCTGCATGCAGCTGAGTTGCTGGGACTTCCATTGATTCCTGCATACTATGAGGCTTCTGGAGATGAAGTTCTCCATGGTGTCAATTACGCCTCTGCAGCTGCCGGAATCCTTGATGTCACTGGAGGAAACTTTGTAAGTGTATTTATACATATGCATCAATCTTCTAGTTATAATTACGTGCAAGCTAGTTTCTAAAGCATTTTCTATTATTCGATTTTCGTGTTGAAGTTTTAGCTAGCTCATGATAAGGTTGGCCCCCTGGCTCTATCCATCTAGTCTACCATATTCTTAATTCTTTCGTATGTTTGTTTCAGATGCTGCATTGAATGATCTCAACTGTACAATATGTTCATTTCTACTTACGTTACCATAATTCTCGTTAAATGCAATTAAATGATGATTCTTTTTTCTTCACAAGACGTGTCCATTCTCATTTCATATCTGGTTCGCTAGAATCTTATCTTTGCATGTACGATATGGTCTTTGGATCAGGTGGGTCGCATACCATTCAATCAGCAAATAAAGAACTTCCAAACCACGCTCGATCTAATCAGAAACGATCTTGGAGTAGTTGATGTCGCTCAGGATATTGGTCGTTGCATATTTTTCGTTGGGATGGGCAGCAATGACTACCTTAATAACTATCTCATGCCAAACTATCCAACCAAGAGTCAGTATAATACACAACAGTATGCTGATTATTTGGTTAAAGAATACAGTCGACAACTCATGGTAATTAAGATTTCTACATGCAATGTACCCTATATCATATACTTTTCAGGATTTAATACAAGGGAAAGATAATTCTTATGACCATATATTGAATCTACTTTACATCTCCAGTATCTTACTTGGCTGTTTGGCAGTGCAGACCCTTCACGATCTTGGAGCAAGAAAGTTTGTAATAGCAGGGTTGGGGATGATGGGGTGTATTCCAAGCATCTTGGCTCAGAGCACTGGCGGAAAATGCTCGGAAGAGGTCAACCAGCTGATTCTACCGTTCAATGAGAATGTCAAGACTATGATCAACAACTTCAATAAGAATCTTACTGGTTCCAAGTTCATCTACATTGATATCGCCCGTATGTTTCGGGAACTTGTTTCCAGCTCTCCAAGTAATGGTATATGGTGCCCTCTTTTAGACTTTTCTCTTTTAGCCATTACAAATTTGAAGTTGCGCTACATCGAATAAGCCGATAACATACATTTCTGTGCTCTGTGTCGTAGGGTTTAGCGTCCTAGATCAAGGTTGCTGCGGAATTGGCAAAAACGGAGGACAGATTACATGTCTCCCCTTCCTAATGCCATGTGAAGACCGAAATAAGTACATTTTCTGGGACGCTTTCCACCCAACAGAAGCTGTGAATATCTTGCTGGGAAAGAAATCTTTCAGTGGAGACACATCCGTGGTTTATCCTATGAACATAGAGCAGCTTGCCAGTCTTGATATCTAAGTGAAAATCACTTATTTTGTATTAGTACCTCTGTACTGCTCATTAATGCAATAGAGGGGTACTATTATGGTGGTATGCTAAGAAAAATAGTTTTCACATGTTTGCTCTATCTATCTCTGTTGCGACCTTTCGATCTTTTTTTTCCTTTTATTATTCTTCGCAATGCATCCTATGATGAGTAGTAACATGGGACAAGATTCTCTGTCCAATATTATAGTATCTTATTCTGTCCCACAAATTTCAGCCATTTATTTATGCGGGTTCGTGTTCATTTATACGAGATCCACGCGGAACCCACATAAACAAATGGCTAAGATTCATAGAAATGAATAAGATACCATAATATTAGACAAAAGATTCGAACTATAGTATAATAAGACATTCAATGCTTGCTCGCGGAGATTAATTAAAAGAAAAAAAGTAAAGATTTTGGTAGTCCTCTTGTTAATAGTACCTAAATCACTTTTACATATTATAAATTAATCATTACTGTGTAAGAGTAATTAAAATAATATTAATCATAAGAATTATTAAAATAATGGTTATTACGAATAGAATGTACATATAATTACTGAAATAACTATTTTTTAATTATATACTGAAATTCTCAAAATAATTATTTGAAGACGACGAAACAAGAAAAATATATATTAAAATAATAAATTTATTCAAAGTTCAGTAGAATCGTTTGGGCATAATTAACAAAACATGGTGGCAGCAAATATCCCTCAAAGCGTAGCCAATTGTTGGACGTTGATGGGATAAGTGTATGATTGTGAAGTGAAAGTTGCCTTGGCTAGCAAGATGTTTGCCAACTCTGTTGGATGGAAAGCGTCCCAGAACAAGTACTTCTCCCGATTTTCACACGGCTGTTGTAGAGGAAGACAAGTTATCTGCCCGTTGTTTCTTCCCACACCGCAGCATCCCTTGTCCACTACTTCAAATCCTGTTTTCAGTATATAAATCTCACGTTTCAGTAGAAACATTCGATCTAGAATATCATGAAAGACATGATTTTGGACTCACCGTAACTGGAACCATTGAGAGAGAGATCACTACTGCTTTTGTAAGAGTCCAGGTACACAAACTTGGCTCCTGGTAGTTGACCATTATTGAAACGTTGAACCAGCTTGAAGAGCCCCGAGTTGAACAAGGAAATTGCCTGATTGATGTTCTCATTGCATCGGTTGTTGTTGGTACTATTTGTATTATATCTTGCAAGCTGATATGGAATGCAACCAATTTGCCCGACAGCTGTTACTATAATCTTTCGAGCTCCCAATGCATACAGTTGCTGCAGAAAATTGAAGAAGCATATCAGAATTTTCTGACCTGGTGCAGAATGATGAAAACTCTCCATAAATTTATCATATTTAGATAACGAAAATAATAACTCAAGTCTGTCAGCTAATTATATTCAAAATTACATCGAAACTTTTGGCAACTTACTGATAACTGGCGAGTGTAATCCTGAAGAAGCGCAGCAGCAAAAGCTTTTGTAGTGTAATCTGAGCTAGTTGTATAGAAAGTTGGCATAAAATAGTTGTTAAGGTAATCGTTACTTCCCATCCCAGAATAGAAGATGCATTTAGTCAGGTAGCTACTAAGTGCACTGGTATCGTCTCTGAACAACCTCCTCAGTTCTTGTACTGTATCACCGAAAGTCGCTACTTGTTGGTTCATTGACATATGATCACCCTGTTAAATACAATCACAAAAAATTCCATCAGAATAAATCGAGTCCTCCCATTCATTTCTTCTGATTAGACGGTCCTCCTGTGATATATGATTTTCTTTACCAAATTGTTTCCAGTTTCATCTCGAATTCCAGCTGCTCCAGAAGCATAATTGGCTCCCCTTAACAAGTACCTCCCTCTGACCCTCGAGTAAGGAGGAATGTAAGTAGGGAAGCCAAGTAGTTGAGCTGCAAATAGTTGCACAAACCGGTAAACTAAACTTTGAAGATCAATCATCATATTGCAGTAATGAAGTATGTGATTGTGTCTAAATGAGAAGCTTGCATACTTCATGCCCGTCATTTGCAGTAATTGTAGTCTGTAGTGACTACGATCAAAAAATTTTAGCTGAGTATAACAATATTACCTAGTGCATCAACAAAAGTTCGACCGTTAGTGAATCGACCGGTAGTTCCCTGGGGGAAATCAATCCCGTAAGGCCTGTAGTTGGCCCTCGCAAGTGTAAGCATCCTATTGTTATTCCCATTGTCGACCAGTGAATCACCAAAGATGAAGAAACAAGGCACCTGGGCCTCCTGTCTTTGTGTCCAAGCTCTGGTGGCGAGCAACACCACTGCAAAAGCTGACAAAACAAACCCATTGAAACCCCTCATTTCTAAGAAACAAAAATCCTCTTGATTCTATTATGGTCTGAAACTGAAACTACCTTATAATAAAAGGATGTACCTTTATATATATATAGTCGTTCCCCAACTTGTACTACTTTGCTATTATTGGAATCATATGTTTTTCATTAGATCTAAAGTGCTTATACAATGAAAGTAAACGAAAAAAACAACTTTTAGTTGAGGTCTCATGTTGTGGTTCTTTACATTAGTACGTTTAGTTGAGGTCTCATGTTGTGGTTCTTTACATTAGTACCGAAGCTGCGGTGGAAGAATAACATTCTCGTGATACGGCCATCCTCTGCTTCTCAGTGTTATTTTGCTTCACATATGCAAGTATTTGTTTGTTTGCATTCATTCTAGTAGTAAAACAAACATCACGGATTCACCAACCTGTGTTCTGTTTTTCCTTTTTTGGTTGTTCTAAGAAACGTATCTTACATTATATTTACCAGTGACGCTGATTGACGATCTAACTACCACTTTCTTTATTTTCTTTTGAAAAAGTTGTACCACTTGGTTCTTGACTGACTCCAATGAAAGAAAACAAAAATTATTATGAAATGATAGGTCGTCTCAGGCCGTTCGGATCTAATGGAGTATTCTTTTGTAAGATTTAATATTTTTATTATTGATTTATATAAAATTTTAAGAGTAATTTGTCACAAAATATCATGTCAATCATAATGGAACGATAACAGAAAGGCCAATGTTGAATCAACAATCCTATTTAAATTAATTGATAAAGGTATTGACATGGTCAACTTTAAAGAAAATAACTACTTAGTGCATGTTTGGTTCAGCTTTTGGAGGGTAGATGAGCACTTTTTCTATCGCAAAACCTTTTTTTAAGAAAAATGACTGTTTGGCTAAAAAATAGAAATGCACTTTTTTAGTAAATATAGCTTTTTTTGGCAGTCAAAATACAGTTTTTAAGAAGCTCAAATTTGAAACTTTTCAAAAAAATACTTTTTTATGTAGATTTTTCAGATTAATTAATGAGCCTATTTTTAAATTCCTTTTATCTTTATATTTTACACATAATTTTCACAATACCTACAAACTCATTTTTACGTTTATTTTGAGATTTATATAATATTATTTGGCTTTTTTATATGTTTTAAAATTTATTTTTTATATTAGTTTCCCTTATGTTATAATCCATATAAAAGATTTGGTTAGATATATTTTCATTTATGTTTCATATGGTTTAAAATTATATAATAATTAATATATTGTACTTTGTATATTGTTTAACATACTTTAAATAATATTTACATGCATAAATAATTTTTATTACAAAATAAAATATAGTTAAAATTAATAAAAGTGCTTTTTATTTTTATATTGCCAAACAGTCTACTGTATGAAGCTCTTTCAAAACAGTTGTTTTTAAATTGATAGCCAAACAGTCAACTGGCTTTTTAAAAAAACTCTTCTAAAAAAAGCTGTACTGACAAAATCTCTACTAATATAAGCTCATCCAAATAGACACTTAGTTAAATAAGGAGTTAAAATTCAGGCATTAATAAAATCACTGTCCCAAAGTTTAATAAAATGTTATCGAAATGTTATAAATGGAAGTGTCTCACATCTAACAAATAATACAAGAGAAGGCAATTTATATGGGCAATTTATATGAAAAAGAGAGGAACAATAATATAATAACATAATGTTTTAATATTTTGAGTTGAAATATAGTATTATTTATGATATATATGAATTCATTTTTGTTTCCAAGAGTATTGTGAGAATAAAAAAAAAGAATGAGAATGAATAGTGAGAATAATAATATAAATGAAATAGTTGATTATGCGTATTTGATATAGTATTAAATAAAATAAATAGTTATGTTAATATTTAGTATTAAATATTAAAAATGCTAATGAGAATTTTTATTCATATTCATAACAACAACAACAATAACACCCAATATGAATCCTGCTGCTACACGGGATTTGAGGAGGTTCGAAAGTATGCAACCTTACCTCTAACTAATAGAAATACTCATATTTAGTTATCATATAATTTATTTTGTAAATAATTAATTAAAATATTTTATATTTTATAAATAATTAATCAATAATTTTTTAATTTTTAAATAATTATGAGTGATTTTAATGATAAAAATAAAAGTATCAATGAAACAAAATAAAATAATTATTAAAGAAATTAATATAAAAGATCATAATATCATTTGATTTTGATGACAATATTCTAATAGGAATCAATATCTTATAATATTTTGATAATAACTTAAAAATATTCTAATAATATCTTTTAGCTCTTATTCCTAATTTTTTATTCCAATTTATATCCACACTCTTTTAGGAATAAAAGTTTAAGATTGTTTAGGATTCATTCCAGTTTTATCATTTCCTATTTTATCCACTACCAATAACCAAACAACAAAAAGTGAGAGAATAAAGGTTGCATTCTCGTTCTCCTATAGAATAAAGATTGCATTCTAGTTCTCACCTCTTTATAATTGATTACCAAATTAGACCTAAATAAAAACCCGATGGTATACTGTAATGTAGCTCCATGCTCCCTCATGCCCTTTGCCAAAATAATTTAAAGAGTTAGTTTGCTCTTATAGGGTGTTTGTACCTTCTACTCGTGGCTAGATTAAGGACTTGGGGGAAAAAACACGACTTCTTAGTGCTTCATGTCATGTTATATTTGGATTTCTTCAAACTGAGGAGAACATGGTTAGTATAAAGTGGATGAATTTATTTGTTAGAAAGAGATTGTTGGGATGTGCCATAAGTTATAAAGTTGCAAGTATTTCTTGTATAACAAGTACAGCTAGACCTACCTTCCTCTCTCTCGCTATGACCTCTGCCACCTGAGACTACCATGACCTCCGCCACTTGAACCCTGACATCGCCTCCATCACTCCCACCCTCCTTCCTCCAGCCATTTCAAAATCTCCCATAAAGTATAACAAACGCAATAGCTTTTGAGATTTTCAGTTTTGAGAGGAAAGAAAGAAGAAAAGCTAGGTTTTGATTTTTCTTAGTCCTAAAGAGTGATTTTGAAGTTATTCAAGAAGGGAAAAAGGTAGAAGAAGATGAGAGCTTCCATTAGAGCCAACAAACTCTTCATTTGGTGAAGATTCAAGGTAAGATTGATCTTAATATTTTGAATTTTTGAAAGGGTTTTGGTTCATATAGCTTAAGAAATGTATGGGTTTAAGAATTCTATGATCAATTTTAGTGAATATGTCTTATGGGTTCTCCAATTGGAATTCCTATTGAATGGGGGATTTTGCCTTTGATGAAGGAAATCAAGAGAGGCAAGGAGAACAAGGGGAGAGACATTTTTAGCAAAGTTTCAGGCAAGGAAATCAAGGCAGGTTTCATGTTTATAAGTGAGTAATGAGCCATTGATGTTTTTTTTCTAAATTAAGAAAGTAAAATGATTTCAATTACTTCATAAATGTTGCATTTAATGCTTTTGAATGATTTGTGAAAGTGCTACATGTTTTGGTGTATGAATTTTGATGATGAATTGTGAAATGATGATAGAAATGCATATATAATATGTCATGTTCATGAAAGACAAGTTTCAAAAAATGTGCCATTTGAGCAAAATATTTTCAGTTCATGAATTACATATTATGTGGGTTTGGCGTAGTCCATTCAATAATGTCACGTACACGTTGATCAAGTTAAAGGCTTCTCCCGCCTGTCCGCTAATGGCATGGAGCTCCTTCATGGACTCCCTCAAGTTTACGACTACACAAGACCATTATGTGGAATTGTGTAGTTCGTCTTGTTTATGGATCTACCCAAACCATTCTGATATGCTTATGTGTTTATAATTTGCGAATAAGTTGAAAAATGCATAAATTGTGTTGTTTGTGATTTTGATTACTTGACAAGAATTTTGAGAAACATATATTTTATGACTCAATAAGAATTTTCTATGACAATGAACTTTTTGAACGGTTTTGCTTGTTATTCATTATAAACTTGTT
>JANIPN010000217.1:11435210-11445425 GCA_027478595.1 Erythroxylum anguifugum | reverse complement strand
ATGACTCAATAAGAATTTTCTATGACAATGAACTTTTTGAACGGTTTTGCTTGTTATTCATTATAAACTTGTTACCCATGAGCTTTCAAACTCACCCTCTTTCACTCCCATCTCCAGGTGATGACAAAAGATCGGGTGAAAGAGAGTCAAGGCATTTGTTCGATTATGAATATTGTGTATTTTAAGTTAGATTGATGTAAAAACAAGACTTTAGACACATGTCGAGAATTATGAGATTTTGTATCTTTTATATTTCAGATTTTTTATATTGATGATGTAATGTGGCTTGGAATGCTATTAAAGCTTTGTAAAATCTTATTTTTATGATGTTAATGATGGTTAAGATGAACTGTGAATTTGAGTTTGAATGATGGTTAAGTTGAACTGTGAATTTGTGTATGGATGAGATGAAGTTGAATGTGATGAGCCATATGAATTGAGATTTGAGGGTTTAATGAAATCAATTTGGTAGTTAAATTGTTATGAATGATATTGCGTTAGAGGAAGTGAAGTTAGGAAAATTTTCAAGTCTTTCATTAGGGTAAAAATTATATACTGACGTCAAGGGAAAAACAGTATTGATCTAGGCTAAATTGGCTAAAGTTGTCTTCTTCAAAGTTATAGATCTTTCTTTTAGCTTTCCAATGGTATATAGTATGAAATTTTTAGACATTGGAGTTAAGAGATATGATTATTAGAAGTTGTGATGCTGTATAGGATGGACTTTCGGGACAGCAATATTGTTATGAAATTTTGACCCTTTTAGAGGCAAAATATCTTTTTGGAGTCTCATGGAAGTTGTAGGTCTAGAAGTCTTCTTCAAAACGGTCTTTGAATGAACTTAATCCGATATTCCTAATTAAAGTTATGTCATTTTTACTAAGACAGGTTGGAGGAAGAAAAGATAAGAGGAAGTCCCGATTGCAACTCTGCAGAAATTTTGCGCAAGTCGTGATCGTGCATCGTCGCGATCACAACATTGCGGCGCGTTTGCGTAAGTCGCAATCGCGTATTTGCACGATCGCGACCCACCAATCCTCCCCAAACCTGAACATGCTCCACTCTTTTGACTATAACTTTGTCATCTGACCTCCAAATGACCTGATTTTTAAAGCATTAGATTCCTAGCACATTTCTCTATCTCTCCATGAAAATTTATAACTTTTGGTATTGATTAGAAAAAAGATTAATCAAATCAAATTAAGGGTATCAATTGAAAAAGTATGAATTGGATATTTTACTGAACATGCTTCAGTATTTTGATGATATCTTGATCTGTAGAGCTCCAAATGTGATGATTGTTGTTTCTAAATAAAATAGAGACATAGAGCTACAAATTATATGAGAAATCTAATTTTAATTCAGTCTGTAAGACTTTCAATTTCTAGATAGAAGTTGAATATAGTGTATGGTTTTAGTTTAATAACAGTCCGAAAATGTTTAGGCTATAACTTTTGGATTTCTGAATCAAATTAAATGATTTTGGTGTCATTAGAAACTTAAGACAATAGGGAACAAATGTTATGATGAAGTAAAATTGAAATTCTGATTTGAAGTCTCCTAAAAGCTGTTCTGAAATAGGAGAAACGAGTTTGATTATGATGACTGACTGGTGGGGGCACGCCGCCTTATGGGATGCGCGTTCGGATGTCACTTAGGACGTTGGCAATGTGTCTCGCGAGGGTGAGGAGCCCAACACTTATGGTATCAGATTAAGAAGATGAACCGATACTGGTTAAGGTGATTTCTTAGAATACGCTCACGTTTTGTAGTTCAAGAGTTAGGCTTCGGAAGCGGGGTCCAACAAGAATGATGTGAGAGATCCAATGAACATAAAGGTTTCTAAGTACTGAAACTATCAAAGTTACCCTTGTAGCAAGTGACAAGAATCTATTTTGCCAAGCATTATGATAGCACGTGTCGAGTGTATTGCAAAATTTACCTGACTCTGCACACTAAAACTTGTAGTTATGGTAAGTCAGGATCGAATCCACAGGAAATGTTCGATTAATTTCCGTAACGAAATTAATTGATGCAAGGAAAGTATATGGATTTCAAACAATTTATAAATTAAAGTAAAAGTAAACTATCAAAAACAAATTAAAACAAATAATCGTAAATGAGAAAAGTGTTGAGTATAAGTAAGGTCCAGTTCTAGGGGTCAATCTCAGCCTAAACACAGTCAAGCATATTCCTTTATTCTAAAGTCTTTACAATTCTTTTTGGACTATTGATCTGAGACTAATAGAACGCTCTACAAATCTCAGTTTTTCCTTAGGCTGTATTTAATTAAGATACGATCATTAATTAAACCTAACTACTGAATAACCTAAGATACACTCTCTAGATTCAATTTGGTAGTAGCAATATGAATTGGAAAACGATTAATATAGGCAGTAACCTCACACTTTCGGGTTATCTAACCTAAGTTATGTTGTCCCTAACGATTAAAGATCATTAAATGCTACTCACAAACATCAAAAGTAATGATTACGGATTACAATCAACGTTTTAGCAATAAGTTCGAGATAAAACAATCAAAATAACATATTAAGATCATTATCCCAAAACCAATCAAGTCAATACCAACAACACAACAATCCAAAAAAATTACAACTTTAAAATGATAAAAATTAGCTTAACTGTGATTTGGCATCGATAATCCCGTTGAACCGACGTCGAAAAACTAGCCTTCCATCTTCATTTTCATGCTTCAAGAGTGAGTCCTTTTCTCCATATGCCCTCTCCTTTCTTTACTGCGTTGTGTATTGATGATGGACAATTAAAATGGAGAGTTTCCGGTCTACACTCTATTCACGAACTTCTCTCCACGCCTGCGTCCACCAGCTCTCCACAATAGCAAGCCGTGCTTCTCCTCTCTTCAACCAAGCCACAGCTCCAACTGTCTACACCTATGCCTTTCCACGCTTGGTTGCTGCACCCGCAACACTTCTGCACTCTTGCTTCATGTCTGCTTCACGCCGCCCCTGTCTCTATTGTTTTCACCGCACTATAGCTTCTTGATGGGACATATAAGATGTTGCTCCTCATTTAAAACCTCCTGTGTAAACGTAGCATATGCTACGTAAACGCAGCGTACACATGCGTTAAACGTAAGTGTTTCCTTCAATTTTGTTGTCGTTTCCACCTTGTTCTTGTTTA
Organism: Erythroxylum anguifugum; assembly: GCA_027478595.1. NCBI lineage: Eukaryota > Viridiplantae > Streptophyta > Magnoliopsida > Malpighiales > Erythroxylaceae > Erythroxylum > Erythroxylum anguifugum. Next base: position 11,442,263 of record JANIPN010000217.1, on the reverse strand, counting down.
ACATTTGTGCTCCAATTTGCTCTTGAATATTTTGTCTTTTTGGTCTCAAATATATATCAAAATATCCAACCTAGTAGTCAACACAAATTGAGCATTTTATCTTAAAAATTGGATTGAAATCACATATAAATACATAAGAAAATATAAGATAATTCAATCCTATCACATTAACTCTGGCTTTGATGCTTTCAATAAGTGAGACACAATCACAATATCTAGGCTTTGTATGCGAAACTGGGACTCTAAGATATTTTAGAGGAAGAGTTTGAATTGGTAGCTCAGTTATCCTGGAAATTCATCAACAGTGTTCACATCTTTAGAGCAATACAATCTGCTTTACACTGCATTCACTTTCAATCCTGTCCATCTAGAAAATAGGTTAAGAAGTTCCTTTAGCATCGTCACTGAATGAGTTTCAGCTCCTGAAATAAGAATTAAGTCATCTGCAAACATCAATTGGGTGAGATAAACACTAAATTTATGGTGATAGTGAAATCTACTATTATAACCAATGATCCTGTAGATAATTCAAAAGTGGCCTTCCATAAATAGAGTGAATAGATTAGGGGAAAGAGGATCCCCTTGTCTTATTCCTTTAGCACAAGATAAAGGCTTAGTAGGAATCCTATTTACAAGTATACCAATTAAAGCAAATTTTAAGCATATCAGATCCATTCAATGAATTTTGTAGGGAATTCAAGAGCTTCTAGGCATATTTGTATGAAGTGCCACTTCGAATGCCTTAAAGAAGTCAATCTTCTAGTAGTAGCTTTTAATAGTTTTCCCAGAGTTATAATCTTTCAAGATCTCTTGTATAAGAAGAATATTATCCCTATAGACCTTCCTTGTATGAATGCACCTTGAGTTGAGTTTACCATTATCTTTAAGGAAATTTTCAACATGTTGGCAAGGAGTTTAGCAATTACCTTATAGACAGTGTTGCAACATAAGATAGTTTGGAGTATGCCAATGAAGTTGGAACAAGACATAAATAAGTATGGTTAATCTCCTTCAACATCTTACAAGAAGATAAGAACTCTAGAACAACTTATATGAATAAATTGCTAGTTATCTCCTAGATTTGTTGAAAAACCCCTAGTAAACCCATCAGGCCTAGAGATTTAGAAGGATGTAAGCCAAATAAGACCTCTTTGACGTCCATATTAGTGAAAGGAGTAGATAGTAACTCTTTAGTTTCTTGAGATAAAGGGTCATTAACCAATTTATGGGAGCCTTCTGTGTCAAGATAGAATTATACATGTCACCATCTCTTAACCAATTTATTTACTCTAATATATTATGGCATATAAAATTTCATTATATATTGTTTCATTATTTGTTGTATTTTATACATGTTGAACTTGGCATTCATGGTTTCTATATACTAAAATATTTTGAACTTATTTCTAATTTTTCATCTTACTTAGAGTTATTTTCAATATAAAACTCCTAAGATGGACTTATACCATCTTTATGGAACATGCTTAGACATTGACAATATATAGTTTTCCTTAATCTACTTTATATATACTTTGTATTGTTCAATTTTAATGGAATATTTTCTAATGATTTCAAACATGATTACAATGACTCAATATAGAGGTATAAAGGGGTTTATTGTGGTCATAAATTCAAATTAGAACCTAAGTTATATCTTTGAAAAAGCCAATGTTGATTATATGACTTATAACCAAATATATGAGATGGAAAAAGCCTTAGGGAACTTTCATGTTAACAAGGTACACTGTAGGATACTATGGTTTAGATTTAGTAAGTCATTGATACTTATCCAATCAAATTAAAGTTATATTAGGCTCATCAATTTGATGAAAAATTATAGATTGGTTGATGTTAAGTTAGACACACAAGTTCTTCCACCTGACATATTACCTATAACTAGAAGAGACGAACTTATTGGCGAGGATGAGAGACATCTTAAAATTATTTTTAAGGAAGGGGATGAGTATAATAGAGATAATCATGATGATGAAGGAAGTATTGGTGTTAGGTTAGATTAAGCTAATTACAATTAAGGGTTTAGTGATAGGAATATTGAAGATGAATATGTTAATGATTTTTATTCTTGAACTAGCAGAATATAGAAAGAAACTGAATATATTTTTTAACTTAGGCATATGTAAAGTAGTGAAGAGGAGACTGAAACTTAAGAGGGTAATAGAATTTGTCAATGAATATGTCGAGTTGCATAAGTATATACATGAGTTTGAAAGTTAGTATTTCTAGATCTACAATAGAGTTACAGTTTGATTTACAGACAATTTGTATATAGATGGAGACATATATTGCACAAATAATTGTATGAAGTTGGAAAAGAATAAAAAGATGCAATCTAATAGAGAATAGTGTATAATGGAGATGGGCATATGAAGATTCAAGGAGTAATGACAATCATACTTTGAGGATTAATAAATAACAAACTTGTAGTTGTCAGGCATGTGATCTATATGGATGCCTTTGTAAACATGCCATAAGTGTTACTCATCATTCTAAACAAAAAGTGGAGTTATTTGTAGATGATTACTGTAAGAAAGCTTGGTTCCCCATTGTGTATGACCATATGCCACAATCTATTAGGGGTGAATTTTTTGGCCTACAATTGATATGTAGGTAATATACCCATTAGATAAAAGAGTCATGCTAAAGAAGTCCAAAATAGAAAAAAAAAAAAAAAAAAAAGGACAAAGTGAGCCTAAGGCATCTGTGACAATTGTGACCATAAATTAAGAAAATGTAGCGAGGAAGGCTCAACATTACCTACTAAGGCATCTTTACAAGTATAAACCTTGTTTTGCTTTGTTTGCCTTGTGTTGCTTTACATTTTTTTTTTGATAATTACTTTACATTTACAATATGATAAGAAGTAAAGTACAAATTCTGAAAATTTTCTCCTAATATGCTCGAATTCTCTATTGGATGAAGCCCAAGAATGGATCATAATGTAATTAGTTGTCCACCATAATTTACATTCAAAAGGATCATAATGCTCGAATATTTTTAAGATTTATCTGTAAACCAGTGAGCAGAGATAGAGCTAAAAGGATAATCCATTGCTTGGCCTTTGACCTTTTTTTAGAATGCTGTAGTGATTATGCATGGAATGTTAATGTTGCGATTTTTTTTCAATGAATTGTGAAGATCATTTAACTTGACGGGCTTTCTTGTTAGAGATTTAATCGGTTGAAGTTGTTAAATGCTATTCCTTTAAATAGCCTGTACTTGTTTCGTTTCATCTGTGTTGTGATTCAGGATGCTGTGAAAAATAAAGAGTAGAATATAAACAGATTGGCTTCTTTACATCAACTGTCTAACTTTGTACTTGAAAACAATGTAAGAATTAATGTATCGCCGTTATGTACACACACACACATGTATATATATGAACTAAGTTAATGCAACCAATAGGAAATTATCTCTCTTTTCGTTAATGTATGTGACTTTTGACTTGTTTTCTTTTCCTTTGCTATACAGAGTTTTGGTTAAAAAGTTGAGTGTGAATATGTGAAAATGCTCATTAAGGCCACCAATTGATTGCCTACATCGTTAGTTCTTGTTTGATTGATGAAATAGCCTTTGGACTGGAATTCAGATCTTGATCTGTTACCTGTATATATACGTAATGGTCCTACTAAATGGAGCTTCAGCCGACTCCTAGTGGCACTGATAGTTGCATTATTGTTACTCCTTTTTTTTTTTTCCGTTCACGGAAAACTGAAAAGAGTTCCAACTTCCTAGGAATGCTTTGAGGAAATGTTTCTCTCGAGTGTATCTTGCTTTTTTGGCTGAGAATATTGACATATACCCAAGTTCTTCAACTTTTAACTAACAAATGCAAGGGTGGGGGTATTTGGCACATGACCAAACATCTATTAGGGTAAGTCCGTTGTTAGAGAATATGTTATCCTTCCCACATCCCTCTCTAGAAATCAATTAATTAATTGAAGCCCTAGTCTTTCAACCAAAAAAAAAAAAAAAAAAAAAAATTGAAGCCCTAGTAGATTAGTGGTCTGTATTCCTAGTGCAAAACCCGTAAATACTTCCTTAGACTTGGTTTTCGCTGGATGATTGGCTTTCAACATCATTTGTTGAATAAATTTTTAGTTTTCCAAACAATCTTCAGTTTTTTACGAGTTTGAATGTTATTAAAATGAAAGTGGAGACCAAGGTTTTGAAACCTAAACCGAACGTCGAACCGAAAGTCTTATTGGTCATCGGTTCGACCAGTTCAACCACCGGTTGAATCGGTGTGACGACATAATTACGCAATAATTATATTTAATTATATATAATATTAGTAATATTAAAAAATAGAAACACATACCAAATAATATAAAAAATATTAAAAAATAAAAAAGAAAAAAGAAAAAATTTATTGAACCGACCAGTCCCGATTCGACCGATCAATTGACCAGTTCTTACCGATTCTCACTGATTCAATTGGAGACTAGTTTTTAGAGGTCACTTAAATCGAATAACTGACCGGTCATCGGTCAAACTGATCAAACCGATCGATCCGGTCCAAGCTTCAAAACCATGGGAAGACAATTTCATCAGACTTTTCAGAGGATAAGACTTCGTTTTCTAATCCCAATATTTAATAAAAAGTGAACACAATTACTGTGGAGAAGAATTACACAGGGAATGATGTGGTTCCAAGTGTCCTCGCAACAAATTTGGCTCTGACAAGTGGCTCTTCCACTAGCTTTTATCATCTCCTCGAAAGAGCCATCCCTTTTGTTTAAACGTTTAGTCACACATGAAAGTGCTCAAAGTCTGCCACGATTTAACAAACGTGCAAATTCAGGCCATTGTATACATTTCTGAGGCCACTTGTCATGATTCTAGGACATTTAAGTTACCACTCCAAATTGCAAATAACAAAATCCCAAATGTTATATAGATGGACCTCAGTTCATATGTAAAACCTAAGAAGTCAACCAACTAGAGCCATTGTTTCTGTTAGAATTTCCTAACTTACCCCAAAAGCTAGTTTAAGAGGAAAAAATTTGCACACTATTATAAATTGTTGAATGCTCTTATAATTGTCTGATATGAGATTTCTGACAGTTTCAAGCATATGCTGACGAGCTTCATCAATCCATTATATCTGCAGCTAGCATTCGTTTCTCATCAATGGAAACCTGGTCTCCTCAGCTTGCCTTGAATGCTTACTTGCATACTGTTTAGCTGGTACGTAAATTTCTAATACCTATTCCATTTCCATTTTGAATTCGCTACTGTAATGTAATGAATTGACGTGATCCATAGCACTATTATGAAGCATCATGTCAAATCCATTGCATACCAACTCTAGGCTTAATTTGCTGCAATTATGAGTATATTGACTGATCCATTTCTTGATCATCTCATAACATTCAGTGCAAGACGAAGAAAACCAGTAATACCGAAGACACTTCGGAGAAGATGTGCGAGACTATCACTGAACCGAAATGCATGGAGTTCATATCAGCTTTAGCAGCTGGAAACCGAGCTAGAAGGATAATGGAGATCACTTCAAAGGGGTTGACACCATTGACAATGGCCTTGGCAGTGGCAGCAAAGCAAACAGGAGGACACCTTGTTTGTGTTCTCTTTCGGGATTGATAAACATGTGCACATCTTCTACAATCTCACTGACATGATTTGCATTATCTTATATTTCATTTTATCTTATATCTCATTTGAATTTATTTCTGTATCTTATATGATATTATTTCAACAACTTTGATATCAAACTGGTATAAATACGGTATAAAGTTATTCATCAACATATAAGAAAACAGTATATTCACATATCAATTTCTGCTTCTTCTCTATTATCATGATATCAAAGCTGATACGATAATCATCTCACCAACCCCACACAATTTGCATTTAGCCAGAACTTTCATCAAACACCTATTGAGCCTATCAACTTACCACAACCCAAAACATACAACAACATTGTTTCTGCTACACACCCAACACAAATTTGCAAAACCCAAAATACATCTCAAATGACAGACCTCAATTCTCCTACTCTAACATTCAATCAGATCACAAATTTCATCACTACATAATTGAATTTAACAAATTACCTCATTTGGCGAAATCAAGTTCATGCTGTCCTTATCACTTATGATCTTGTTAAATACATTGATGGTTCAATAACAACATCGGATGATGATTCTTCAGACTTTCCCAAATGGAAAAAATTTGACAGACTAATATATTGCTTTCTTACCGCTTCTCTGACTAGCTTCATTACAAGGCTTGCAACCGGTTGTACCACTGCACGAGATCTTTGGGTTACTCTGGAAAGTCACTTCATGCAACAATCAAACACACAACGATCTACTTCGGCGTCAACTCCACACATTGAAGAAAGGACCGAACTCCATTATTGAATTTCTTGCCTCAATTTCTACTACAGCTGATGAACTTGCTGCCATCGGTGACAAAATTTCTGATGAAGACCTAGTGCTTCTCACCTTGAATGGACTACCGTCGGAATATGAGTCCTTTATCACCACCATCGAACACCGAGAATCTCTAGTTTCCTTTGGCGAGCTCAGAGCAAAACGCCTCGTTCACGAATAAAGGTTACTCTCTTTTCGTTCTTCTCCCTCCGACTCAACGTTTGTTGTCTCTTACGCAAGTCACAGGTCCTCCTTCTCCAATGAATGCGGCGACACTCAGGGCGTCATGGCTGGGACGCACGGGTGTCAACCCTAATCTCTAACCTTGCGTTTGGATAGTGTCCCCGTCTCTGAGGATAGTGGACAAGACAGACAAATTCTGTCTCCGTTGGCGTTTGATTCTTGTCTCTGCATCCGCGTCTCCATCCCCGTCCCCTGTTTTCGGAAGACAGGGACACAAATTTCTGTCCCCCCTATAAAGGGAGGACAGGGACAAGTTGTCCCTGTCTTCAGCTACTATTGTTTACTATTATGTTTATTATGTTTAATTATTATTATTATTATTATTATTATTATTATTATATAATTTGTATTTATTATTATTCAAATTTTTTATTTGTATTTATTATTATTACTA
>JANIPN010000217.1:11390747-11404367 GCA_027478595.1 Erythroxylum anguifugum | reverse complement strand
TTTAATTTTAATTATACTACTATTAGTTTAATAAAAAATTAAATTAAATTTTAATTTTAAATTTTGGTATTATTAATTTTATAAAAATTAAAATTTAAATGATAAAAAATTAGTTTGAATTTATGTTACCGAGGTGACATTTATGTCACGCCTGTGACACATATTTTCTTTTCTTTTTATTATTTTAATTTTAATTTTTAAAATAAAATTTATAAGATAAAACTTTTAAATTTTAAAAATTTATTAATTTATTAAAATTGTTAATTAATTTATAAACTATAGAAAAATATTCAATTAAATTTAAATTTTTAATTGATAAATAAATTAATTTACCAAACATCTTTTAATAAACAATTGATATTATCCGTTACTCAAATCAGCTAATATAATTAGCTATCAGCTAATTACTGATAAAATTAGTTATCAGCTGATTGCCAAACAGGGCTTAATCATTTAAAGTTTAGCTTTTTACTTAGTTGCTACTAGCTGTTAATCATCCTTAATAGGGTACCACAAGAAGAAAATAGCCTAAAACACATTTAAACTCAGTTCATTCTATTTGTGTCTGATCCAATATTCTGATTAGTTACACTATATTCATAATTAACTTGTTTGTCACGTGAACTCCTAACTATTTCTTTAGTTAATCTTAGTTTAAAAGAAGTTTCTCTTCATTTACATAATATAATGTTTTTTGTGGCAGAATTTGTGGTTTGTGTTTGATAAACGTCATGTTTAGCAATCAGCTGATTGCATTATTAACGGTTAGTTGATAGTTAATTATATCAGTTGATTTTACCAGCAGAAAACATCAGCTGTTTATATTATTAAAGATGTGGTAAAATTAGTTTATTTATAAATCCATTTTTTAAATTTAGTTTAATATTTTTCTATAAAATATAAATTAATTAAAATTTTTAATAAATTAATCAAATTTTAAAATTTAAAATTGTTATTTTATAAAATTTATTTAAAAATTAAAATTAAAATAATTAAAAAGAAAATATGTGTCACAGGTGTGACATTTACACAATTCAACTAATTTTTTTTATTTTTAATTTTTATCATTTTAATTTTATTTTTTATAAAATTAATAGTATCATAGTTAAAATTAATTTTTTTTAAATGTCATGGGTGTGACTTAAGTGTCACGCCTATGAATACTTAAGTCACACTCGTGACAATTATGAGTGACTGCTTGCTTAAAATTTAAGCAAAAATGACGTCAATTTTTAATTGAACAGAGTTAAATAGAATAAAGTTAGACAGAGAATCCCGTGTCAAGAGAGAGAGGCTAAACGGTATAGTTTTCTGATCTTTTTCTTTTTATGTTGATTTCCACGGAACTATTATATATCATAGAAAATCTCCATTCATATCATAATTCCTCCAATATGACCAAAAAAAGAGTAAAAATTTGATGGAACAAGCCACGGATATACCTAACTGTGACTGTGCCAAGATTGAGTACCTTAGTCGTTGCGTTGTCCCCATCAAAACCTCCACGTTAATTTCCTACCTTCTTTGCTTCATCTGTAAGATTTTATAATACAACACCTTTATTTCTATTTTTTCATTTTCTATTTTTTTAACTTCAGAGAGTTCTATTTGTCTCCGTTTTAACTAATTCGTCTTCTAAATATGGATTAAAAGCAAAGACCCACACCAAACATAAGAAATAATAAGGAAATTTACACTTCCTCTCTTCCCTTTTCTTCTTTTTAAGTAACATGGAAGATACAGTAAAGGGGTTGAGAGTTTGAAGTTGCTTAAAGCAGCCTGAGTTGGGTATAACATGTATGTCCAACTCTCTTCGTAGACAAACCATAGGATTGGGTCAATATGACTTGTGATAGACATCATATTCATTGAAAGGTTTGAAATAATCTACCTTTCTTTCATTATTCGAAACTATAAGATATAATAAATACTTATGGATCCAAAGCTTATCTTTGGTTGTTTAATAATATGGAAATAATAATAATCTTCTGAGCCTGGAACTAACTATTATTTTTACCTACCCCTTTCTTTTTCTATTTTCTGTAAACTACCCCACCAACTTTTGATGCTTTCTCTCCTCAAAAGTCCCATTACTTTTTTTGGTACAAAGACTGAATTTAACATAAGACGTTCTTCATCAGTCATCACAACCAAAACTCAATATCTCTTGTATCTCTCTCTTCCTCTCTTTAGAACCATGAAGTACTCAAAATCTCAGTCCCCAACTAACATCAAGCTCATCATTCTTTGTTTCTTCATTCTACTCCTCATCTTCTTCATTGTCTGGTCAAATTTCTCATCTTCTCAGACACATTCCTCTCCATTACCAGAAACTCGTGTGTCAAATTCAACTACATCCTTCCAAACTGATCAAGAATCAGAATCCTCACCTACACTCCCCTGTCCCTCACCTCCATTGACACCAACATGCACCAAGACCCCACCTTCGTTAGCTAACGCTCTTGTCCACTACGCAACAACAAACATCACCCCACAACAGACCCTCAAGGAAATATCGGTCTCACTGCGAGTTCTCGAGAAAAGATCACCCTGCAACTTCCTAGTCTTTGGTCTAGGACGAGACAGCTTGATGTGGGAATCATTAAACCACGGTGGGAGAACAGTTTTTCTTGAAGAAGACAAGAGTTGGATTGATCAGATCACAGAAAAGATGCCAACTTTAGAGTCCTACCACGTGACATACGACACCAAAGTACACGAAGCCGATAAGCTAATGGAAACAGGAGGCTTAGAAGGCTGCAAGGTCGTGACTGATCCGAGATTCTCCAAGTGCCCACTTGCTCTTCAAGGCTTTCCTACAGAAGTTTATGATACAGAGTGGGACTTGATCATGGTTGATGCTCCTACGGGTTATCACGACGAAGCTCCCGGGAGGATGACGGCTATATACACTGCCGGATTGATGGCCAGGAACAGAGAGGAGGGAGAGACAGATGTCTTTGTGCATGATGTTGACAGAGTTGTTGAAGACAAGTTTTCAAAGACTTTTCTTTGTGAAGGGTACTTGGTTGAACAAGAAGGGAGGTTGAGACACTTCGTAGTTCCCAGTCATAGGACTCGCTTAGGTAGAACATTCTGTCCTTGAAATTATACCTCTTTCTTCCTCTCTTTGCCTGTTTGTGAGTCTTTTTTTCTTTTCCCCCTTATTTCTTCTGGCTGCCAATATAAGAAAGAATAACTTGATTAATTCAAAACCATAAAGGAATTCTTCATCAGTTTCTAGAAGTTTCTATGTAGTTTGATGTTTAATATTGTTAAGCAACAACTGGATTAAGTTGTTTAATGGATTTTAGTGGTAATGACAACTCTAAATTTCATTCATTGAGTGCCAAAGTTCCTGGTTTGCTTACCTTACAAGAGAAATGATTGTGTTTGGTTGATAAGAAATTAGTGGTTGCGATATATTATTCTGCAAAAAAAAAAAAATGATTTGACTTATTTTAACCAAATGTTTTTAAATATTTATTAATTATTTTTGGAGTAGAGATGTTAGCCTTCTATTGAGAATCACTGAACACGAAAGCTCAACCTATTAAAACAATAAAAAGAGCTATTGCTAGTTTCAGCTAATAATGTTTCAAAACTTTTGATCAAACAATATGTTTTTTAAAAAATCATGTAAATTAATATAAGATAATAGTTGATATTTTGATATTCATCGAAGAATATCAATCCATATTCAATATCATGTATATATGCATATATTATCCATGTTGGCTTTAATTGAAGAGTGAATCCTACCGTAACAATGACAACAACAATAATAATATAGTGAAAGTCTCGCTAATACGCGGAGTCTGGAAAGATCCCGTAGTACGCAATCTTATTTCTAAATAGTAGAGAGGTTATTTCCAATAGACCTACAGGAAAAGAACAAAGAAGAAAAAATATATACATATATATATGTAAAATACACATACATCTATTAAAATAATTAAAAATAATAATTAAAAATAAAATAAAACTAAAATAGACATAAAAGATAATAATATAAATAAATAAATAAGTATAAGTAAAAATATAAAAATAAGTAATAAGAAAAATAATACAACAAATATAAAACAAGGTAAAATATATATATATCGAACAAGTGATAACGAGAAAATATTTAACCTAAATAATTAATAGAGAAGACGTTTAGGCTAAATATAAGACATAATACTCAAAAGAAAATGATTAAAAGATCTATAAGAAAGAGAAAAACCTCTCTATATGAGATCCTTTGCCCTTATCCTAGTATGCTAAGGGGCTATTTGTTTTTGGTTTTTAGTTGTGATTTTTGTAAATTTAGAAACAAATCTTAAAATCGTGTTTGGTTAAACACGTTTACATATTTCATTTTTAAAAATAAAAAATAATGATCTAGTGAAAGTCTCGCTAATACACGAAGTCTGGAGAGATCTAATAGTATGCAATCTTACTTCTAACTAGTAGAGAGGTTATTTACAATAGACTTACAGGAAAAGAAAAAAGAAGAAAAATATATACAGATACATATGTAAAATACACATACATCTATTAAAATAATAAACAATAATAATTAAGAATAAAATAAAACTAAAATAGACATAAAAGATAATAATATAAATAAATAAATAAAAACATAAAAATAAGTAATAAGATAAATAATACAATAAATATAAAACAAGGTAAAAATATATATCGAACAAGTCATTACGAAAAAAATATTTAAGCTAAATAATTAAGAAAGAAGTATTACATATTAAACGTTTAGGCTAAATACAAGACGTAATACTCAAAATAAAATGATTAAAAGACCTATAAGAAGGAGAAAGACCTCTCTATATGAGATCTTTTGCCCTTATCCTAGTATGCTAAAGTTTTCTGTTGAGAGTTTTATTCTCGATAAGTTCAAACAGAACCATATTATTCTTGATCACCTTCCTTCAATTCTTCTTAAGCCTTCCTTTTCTTCTCTTACAGTCTCTAAGTATAATCTTCTCGTAGCTTTTTATTGGAGCATCCAAGTGTCTCCTCTTAATATAACTGAACCACTTAACTCTTGTCTCTTTTAATGTTTCATCAATATTGGTCACCTTTAATTTGTTTCTTACTATTACATTCATAACCTTACCTCTTTCAGTAAAGTTGCACATCTAACAAAGCATCTCCATCTCCACTACCTTTAACTTATGACTATGCACCTGTTTGATCGACCAACACTCTGCCCTATAGAGCATGGTCAACCTAATCGCTAAATGATATAATTTACCTTTGAACTTAAGTGGTATCTTTTTATCACATAAAACTCTTGATGCATTTCTTTATTTAAGTCACTCTGACCTGATATGGTGAACTATGTCTTCATCGATCTCTCTATTGCATTAGATGATAAATCATGGATACTTAAAATACTCTTTATATGGTATAACTTCTGAATCAATTTTTACCTCCACATCGGAAGCTACCTTATGGCCCAAAAAGTTACACTTTACATACTCAGTCTTAATCCTACTCAATTTAAAATCTTCAACTCCAACGTATCCCTGTAGAGTTATAGCTTGACATTGATCCCCTGTTTTATCTCATCCACTAAAACAATGTTATTACAAATAATAAACACCAAGCAACATATCCTTGGATATTCTTAGTGAGCTCATTCATTATTATTGCAAACAAAAAGAGGCTCAAAGAAGAACATTGGTGTAACTCAATATCGATAAGAAAATACTTATATCTCTTCCTATTATCTATACTCTAGTCTTTATTCCTTCATATATATTCCTAATAACCCATATATAAGTCATAGGAACTCACTTAGCTTATAAACACCTCTACTAGATTTTCTTAAATACCTTATCATACGCCTTCTTTAAGTCAATAAAAACCATGTGTAAGTTACTTTGTCTTTCCTTATAATATTTCATTAATCTTTTAAGGAGATGTAAAGTTTCTGTTGTGGATCCTCCTCGCATGAAGTTAAACAGGTTCTCCTAGATATAAGCATCCTTTCGCACTTTGTTCAATCACCTTCTCCCATAACGTCATAGTATGACTAAATAATTTGATTCTTCTATATTGTTACAGCTTTGGATGTCCCTTTTGTTTTTATATAGAAAAATTAAGTCTCCACTCATCCGGCATTCTGGTAGACTTAAGGATTATATTAAAAAGCTTGGCTAATTAAGTAATACCCTCTTTGTCTAGGCACTTCCACACCTTTATGGATATCTTATTAGGCATCACTGCCCTTTCACTCTTCATCTCCCTTAAAGTTATTTTATTTTATTTTCATCTAATCTACTAGTAATAAGTAATGTTACGATACCTCGCAAACATGCTAAGATCACCTAACAAGGTGATGTCCTCTATACCTTAATTAAAAAGGCTATTGAAGTATCTCTATCATCTTTTCTTGATGTCATTTTTAGTCATAAGCACCTACCCTACTTTATCTTTTATATAACAAACTTAATCTAATTCTCTCTTTTTTTGTTCCTAGCTCTCACGAACTTAAATATATCCATTTTTCTATCTTTAGTTTCCAATCTTTTGTATAATTTCTCGTAAGTCCATATTTTAATTCAAAATTGTTATTATCACCTAAATTCGGGAAATTGATGCAGTGTGGTTGTTGCTTGTCAGTTGGCGCGCGGCTAGTTCGCGAAGAGTGTGGTTGGCAACTATCCTATCCATCTTCTGCGTCTCTTTCCGCTGTTTGGTCTGTTTCCGTAGCCTTTTCGCTGTCTTTTCAATCTCAGGATTATACTGCAAATTATCTAATTGATTTGAACGCGTAACGTATATAAACCGTCAAAATTCCCCGGCAACGGCGCCAAAATTTAGTGATGTTGTCGCCTGCAACCAAATATAAAAGAAATCACTTTCGTTAAAACAAATTAATGTAGTAGCGGTAAGCAGATATCGTTCCCACGAGGAATTTTTCGATTATGAAATTACGAATTCAAACGGCACAAATAATGAAAATAAGAAGGGGGTTGTTGTTCACTCACGACAATAACAATAAAAATCACAAGGAAAAATCAAAAATTAAAATAATAATTAAATCTGAAAATTCAATAAAAAATACCTTGGTTTCGGGTCACCGATGTTATCATGCTATTATAGATCCTCGACATAAAATTGCAATCATTAATAAACATTCATTGGGGCAATTTCTCTTAAGGGTAATGACTAAAAACATGTATCCTAGCAATCTTATTAAACAATAACTTAGATACGATCATAGGTAAAATTGAATAATAGCATTAAGAATCAAGAACTAATGACAAGTGAAGGACATGTATGACATGCAATCGATCAAGTGAATACCTTCTTAGAATTTACCGACTTTAACGTAGAGAGGTTAATCCTAATTGCTACTTATGGTTACCGAAATTGAACGTCATATTCCGTTAACCTAGCGATTGAATCAATTAATCTCTAGTTGCGCACCTAGAAACTAACGAGTCCAATTGAAAAGACAGATCGGAAGATATTAAATGTTCATCAACAATCATATAACATATCCGAATTATCTCACCATAATAACCTGTAACATGGATCCCTAAACCAAGATAAGAAAATTAGCTACTCATAATTGAATTGAAATCAAGGAAAATAACAAAGCAATATGTCTCCATTCCTGGTCTTTTGAAGAAAGCTACGAAAATCCCAATTGAAAAATGTAGAAAAACGTGAATAACAAAACAAGAGATGTGCGGCAATCTAAAAATCCAAAAACCTATGATGATGTCTTCTAACCCTAACATGTATATATATATATATACGGAAAACATCTCCCTCTCCTTCTTGATGTTAATCTCTTCATTATCTTCTCTTGATTTTGTCTAGATTAGGTGCACTTCTATTTTCGGTAGGAGACTTCTTAAAAAGATGACAAGAGAATCTTTAAAGATTGTGTTTTAATTGGAATCAAATTCTGGAATTATATCTGCAGACTTCAGATTTCATCCTTAGGCGTGCCCACGCTTAGTCTCTAAATTTTGGCCAAATTGGGGATTTCGGATTTCTTTCCTTCTTTTGCATCTTTTTTATCCTTTTTCTCCTTAGAGTGTTGAAAACCATCTGTAAATAATTATAAAGCAATTCCATCAATTTCGGATAATAATTTCAACACCTTAACAATAATTACGCCCAAAATGTATGCAATTTAAATGACTTAACAAGATATCAAGGGCAAAAGATGCAGATGAAGGAGACGACTTCCTCCTGGAGCTGAGGGAGTTGATGGAAGAACTTACATCACAATTATCAACAATCTGTAAATGAAAATACATGAAACTCCATATGTTTATAATTAAGTTATAGGTTTAAATTTAAAAATGATATACAAGCATGTACACGTTATCGAGACTTTGTTGGTGCGATACACAAGACTGATATACGACCGCCTTATATTTCTGAACAAATGTGGAATCGTTGGCCGCAGTATTGGACATCACCGAAGGCAATATCCATTTCAGAGCGTAATTCTACCAACAGACGTGGAGGACCGGAGGGAGAGAGTCTTCCCATACATATTGGAGGATCTATTACCCACCATGAGCATGCAAAGAAACTTGTAAGTATCTACAGTTTACATTTATATTCTGGTTTTTTTCTTTTGGTGTATTTCAATTTAATTTGATGTGTGAATTTTTGAATGAAAATATATATAATATGAAGAATGATAATGTTATAAATTGTAGTTCACTTATAACATTTTATTCTGATGCAGGAAAAGTCTATGGGCACAAAGCCTATACCCGGTCAACTATTTTTGCACACTCACACTAAGAAGCATGACGGTGTGACCTTCGTCAATATCCGATGTAGAGAACTAAATGTATGTGAAATTTATGCTTTAATATTAATGCTTAATAATTATCACTTACTAACATAAACATTGCCTTATGATAGGATCAAATACAAGAAAGTATTCAACGACAGTCTCAACAGTCTGAAGATGTTGATGAGACTCAAACCTTCTTCATGCAGTGGGTGGTAGGGACCATCGTGGAAGGATATTTGACTTAAGTTCATTTGCGAACGCATTTTATTCGCAATCCTCCACATCTAGTACAGTAACATCTAGTAGGTGATCGACAAGCAATGAAGTCAATGAGCTTTGGAGCATAGTGCAAACATTGGCAACTCAGTTGCAACAGTCGATGGAGTACATAGCTCAGCTCCATAATGAAATGGATGAGTTAAAGGGGAGGTGTAGCACCTCATCGCAGCAATCAAAGCATCCGCGGTTTCCAAATAAATAGCGTGCTTGTAGCCATTTTATATGAATTACAAATACTTATTATGTACAAAATAATTTTTTATTATCAATTAAAATAGTTTTTGCTTTATATCATCAACAACTTTTTGGTTTAACAAATTAAATGTTGAAACAAATCAAAATATTATCAACAGATAACTCATAACTGTTTAAATTATGCATCAACCATAACGTCATCAAATAAAATTTAATGCAGAAAAATTTTAAAATATAATTTTTAGTAAATTTACCGACGGAAAAAAAATTCATCAGTAAAATCTATAAATTTACCGATGGACGTGTACACAAAATTTCAGCAGAATGTGTAGACCTTCTGTCGGTAATTTCGGTCATTAACTTAATTTTTCTTGTAGTGGCGGGTGGGTAGGAAAGAGTGTTTTGATGCTTTTTAATTCCTGTTTAGTCTCGTCTGTGGAAGATTGTACCAAAAATACGTGTAAGTAAAAATAACTACTTATCACATCATCGGCCTAACAACCAACATTTAAAAAGGGACTTATATGACTCAAATGGTGATGATAATGTGTAAAGTATTGCAACAAGTAGGTATAAATTTGATGCAGTGAGTGTTATATTTTAATGCTCCTTACTCCTTTCCCATCTTCTTCAATCATTTTGAAGCCTAATTTGCCTTAATTTGATTGCTTGACATAGAAACTTAAGAAAGACGATTACAATATAGTATTTGTTAAGTCATCTTTTCCTTTTTATTAAGAAACTAGATCTTATATCTTGTGATAATGTTTAGGAGTTTGTTGTATGAAGCTCAGATTGGCCTAAATGATGTTGTTCAGTACTAATGTTTTGCTGGGATTCTTCTCGTTTCTTAATTTTCATGTGTTAAAACGCATATACTGAACCTACTGATGTCTACTGCAGGCAGTGTTCTTAAACAATTCTTCAAACACATTATTCTAAAACATCTAATTACTGTTCAAAATGTAATCTATTTTCTGCTAACTCGTTAAGTTGGAGGGAGTAAGGGCAGATTTTTCTTCTCATACAATTACAAATGAGAATAGCACATTTCTGCCACTACTGCAAAGCTCTTCAAAAGGACAAACTGGTACGCAATTTAACTGGAGCAGTATTTCTTAGTACAATTTTGAAACCTACATTCACTGAATTGATGGGCAATATACAATGGAGAGAGAGCATCACCAAAAACGCTTAGTACTAATACTAATCTAACTCCAATACCAACATCAGAATTTAGTGAAACAGTTGCATCTGTGCAGACATGAGGTTGCTACACAAACTAATCCAAGCTCCAGCACCAATACTAAGGAAGATAGAAAACCTCAGCCTACAAAATGAAAAGCTCTAAAATAACCATCCTGTAGGTGCGAATACGGACCCAATCAGGATGGGGCGCCAAGATAAGAGGCTAATCGCAGAATGTCACTAAAGACTCCACCAGCTGTGACGTGTGCTCCAGCACCTGGTCCACGAACGATTAGAGGCTGTTCCCTGTACCTTGTAGTTGTGAAAGCTATTATGTTATCAGAACCAGAGAGTTGAGCAAATGGGTGATCTCTTTTGTATCTGCACAGCTCAACTCGGCCTTCTTTCCCTACCACATCCACCACTCCAACATATCTCAAGACCTTTAGATTGCATAGAGCATAAGATTCAAGTAAGTTTGCAAATTAGGTATCATTTCTTCTTAAAGGAACACATAAGAAAGCCACAGGTTATCAGAAGATGTAACAAGGGATAAAGTTCATTGTTGTAGCACAATATTCTCCTGAGAGGCCAGACTACAAAATCTGCAAAGCTATGCATCTAGATGTAAACCGGTTATGCCAGATAATTGGAAACATGTGTATTTTGGAAATAACCTCTCTACTAGTTAGAGGTAAGGCTACGTACTAATAGACGTCTTCAAATTTCGCGTCTCAGCAAGATTTCTACTGGATGTTGTTGTTATAATTGGAAACATGTATACTTTTTTTTTTTCCTCGTGATTTTCCCTCTCCATTTTGACACCAATATCATTGTTTACTTCCTCATTTTCTTCATTAGGATAGGTGATCACTTGACCGATGTTGTGATCAAAATTTCCTCTTTCAACTTTCAGGTGAATGCAACATGCCCAAGCTACTGTTTATGAAAGAAAGTCACCCCAATGCATACTTTATTCCAAGTCTCAAGCATTCACTCATATACCAAGCTCCCCTCTGATGTTCAGCTTTTCCCATTTAGAGTACTTTAAAGACTTCTCTCTCATAGATGTATACTTTGAATTTACAAGAACCAACCTTCCCATTTATGAAAAATGGTAGTTGCCAGAAGGCATGACAAAATTTTCGCACTCAAAAGGTTAATTGGAGCTAATAAAAAAGAAATACTCACATCTCCTGCTTTCTCAGCCTCTTGTCTTTTCTTCGCTATGTCTTGGTCAAATTGTGGTAACTGCCTCATAAATTCTTCAGCAGATGCACTTGCCTGAAATAACCAGAAATATTGGACCAAATATGAACTACTATACCATTGCAACAAATAGTTCTCAGAAAATGAATCTTACTCTAAGTGGTTCTGGCACAAGACTCTCCACAGGGATATCTGCAAGTTCCAACTTTAACCCAGATTCTCTCGCCAGAATTATTACCTGTGAAATGTAGGGATGGCACTGCCAGGTTTTTAAAAATAATTTTTTAAAATTAAAAATATAGAATAATTTATATTTTTAATTAGATCAGGGTCTGAGTTGCCCAGACCAAAGCTTACCAGAAGCCCAACTCTTCTAAGTAAAACGATGTTGTTTTGCTTAGAATAATTAGACCTCGAGTTTGTCTAGGTCTAAGTCTAGCCCTGAGTCGGCCTATTGAAAACAACTAAATTTAGGCCCATAGGCTAAAACTTGCCATCCCTAGTGAAATGTATTGAAGTGACAAAGTGGAATTAGTAAAACATATACACAAGGAAGTCGCAACCACTCATCAAGCTCCTCATTCAACAGGTATGCCTTCATGACATTGACTAAAATCTTTCTCACCCATCAAACTAGACAAACTTTGGCACCAAAATAAGGAGAGGAGCTAGTTCAAATTATGAATGAATGGGGAAGTCTTTCCACAGATATCGGGCAACTAATAGAATAGACCAACAACAGTGGGCAAGGCTTGCTAATTCACCCAAATCAATATAGTGGAGAAATTCAAGAAGTTGGTACCTTTCTGGCAACATCTGTTCCAGATAGATCATCCCTAGGATCTGGTTCAGTATATCCTGCTTGCTTTGCCTCTGCCACAACATCACTAAATCCTCGTGCCCCTTCAAAGTTGTTGAATATATAACTCAACGTCCCACTGTCAAGAAGAAAACAAAGTAAAGGCCGATCAAGAGATATACACACCAGATGCCAGAAAGTAATATTGATCATTGAATTGTCATGGAATTCACCTGTTTCTATGCAATTCAACTATTTCTGGAATAACCATAATAGTAAGACTCACCTAAAAATCCCTTCAATACGTAATATTTTATCCCCTGTTTCCAGGAGACCTCGTAAAGTACTAATAATTGGAAGGCCAGCTCCAACAGTTGCTTCATAAAAGTAATGTGTATAGAATTGCCGTTGAAAAGATCTCAACTTTTGGTACTGGATTTATACAGCAAATGGTTAAGAAAGAGGCATGAAATTATTAAAATCTAACGAGGAAATAGAGTGGATGCAGAATGCAATAACAAATATGTAAGCAACTCTCAAGATTGATTTACTATCATACAACTCTTCACCTTCAGGTTCAAAAAAGGGGTTCCATGAAGCTCTCACGTGTAAAGTCACATTAGCATTTTTATGTAATTCATGCAAAATGTTCAAGAATAATTGACAATCTCGAGTAGAATCATATTAATTCAGAAAAGGAAAAATAAAGTAGCATCAAAAGAGTTATTCCTGCAACTTTTCTCAGTAATATTTCATCCAAGCTGCAGTAATTCCAGCTTATAGGAAGTTATGATGGATCTTTTCTTGCAACAATTAGATATGAAAAGATATTCATGTCTGTCAAAATTTGGCAATTGTGCTGCACAACAATAGTATTTGGTTTCAATGATGTTCAGTTATTCAAGGCATAAGAAAAGAGAAAATTTTCAAATATGTATCCCGCAGCAGCTAATGGATTTGATACAATAAGTTTTTACCTAGTATCTTTATACTTCAAGCGCTAAATCAACATCTTATGAGAGTTCTTGGTAAGGAAGGCAGGTATCTTCCTATTTATTTTGAAAGCAAAATAAAAGGGCATACAAAATGAAGGATTAAGGATATCATATATTTGCCACCACATGCTACTATTAACTTCAGACTGTTTATGGATCTTTGAGCAGGTTTATATAAC
>JANIPN010000217.1:11179594-11193040 GCA_027478595.1 Erythroxylum anguifugum | reverse complement strand
GCAGATCTTCAATTAACATGTAAACAAAGTAAAGTTTAGGGGTACCAACCTCTAAACCAGGTAAAGTACCGAGTTTTTTCAAAGCATTTGTAACATTATGATGTGACACACCAGCATCAGTATTTTGTGATACATCAATAGTCATCTTGTTTAACATTTTCATAATGGAAGTATTCAACTTCATTGTTGCACTCTGTTTCTCTTGACTGAATTTCATCACATTGTCAAGTTTCTCATATATTGCTACAGATCCTTTTACATTTTTAGTGGAATCAGTTTTTGCACTCTTATTACTTTGTGAACTATTACTCTCCAAAACCTTTTTGCATCTTCTTCTGTCACTCCCTTCATCATGTGTAGCTTGAGGGGTAGCAATAGGAGTAGATGTAGGGGTCGGGGTTAGGTTCTCTCCTCACCTCTTCCCAATCACCACTCACATGGTAATTGTTTAGACAACTAGTTTCATCCATATCGTCATGATCATAATAGTCTAATTGTTGATGATAAGCATAATGACTATGAGGTGGAGAAGGAACATACACTTCCTTAACTTTTCGTTGTCTTTGTGGAGGATCAGCCACGGCACAAAATATGATCCAACTTATATTCAAACTCAAGTTCCAGCCCTTTCTCTTAAAATGTTTTAAAATTGATGTTATCTTATAAAAAAATATAAATAACTTAAATATAAATTATTTAACTAACTATTTAGCATTAAAGTTAAAAAATTAACTTAAAATGGGAGAAAAGGCTAACTTTAATCTTCAAAGTCAACCATCCTCACTGATACCAATTATTCTTTTGTCATAGTCCCATAATAATCCTGTTTCTTTCTCTTTTAATTGTTTCCAAAGACCTTATCTAGCTCTCACCCAATCAAACTTATTTTTAAGTGTATTTTTATCCCATGATAAGTTGGTTGTTTTGTGAACTCTTCCTCCACCTTTTTTCCACGGTAAGCTTTGACAAATAATTTCACCATGTTTTTTTCCCTTATTCCTTTGAATATATTAGTTACAAATGTTACAAAAGGTAAGAAGTGTTTCTTTTGGCCAACAAATCCTGCCTATATCATTCTCTTCTTGACTTTCTCCTTTGTTTCTTTTTTGAGATGACATCATCTAATCATACAAGATGAAAGAAGATTATATACTAATTAATCAATTTGTAATTGTTTTCACTAGTTAGTTAGTTTTACTAACTTGAATGCATGATCACAACCAAGCCAAGTTCCTTTCACCATTAAACAAAAACATTATAAAAAATCATCATCATACAAGAACCTAATATTTATAATAAAACAAATGAAAACCATATAAAGTGATAATAAATGACCATAATTCTATTGGAGAACTAATCTGCAATGCATACTCGTGTGTACACTTGAGTAATAGTAAAGTCTCACCCCTCGACCTCACTTATAATTGTAATTTTCAACAAAAATCACCTCAATCAGCCTGCGAACTCCAAAGTCATTACCATCAAAATACCGCAAACTTGCAAAATATTGAACACAAAGGTATCTTCTCATCCAATAAGAAGGGAGAGGAAAAACTTACTAGAGAAGATGTCACTAGTCGGAATCTGATCGACATATATCGGTGAGGATAGCCAATATAATGTTTAATACTTGAGAAGACAAACTTACGGAGCAAGAGCAGTATCCCTAAGTTTTATAGAGGAGGATTGCGCCCAAATGCAAACAAGAATATGATAATAATGCTCAATTGCAAGGTCTTGATAATTTATATTTAAGTTATTTATATTTTTTATTGGAGAACATCAAGTTTAAAATATTTAAAGAGGAAGGGCTTGAACTTAAGTTTGAATGTAAGTTGGATCAAGTTTTTGGATGTTTGGCTTGAGAGAGAGAAAGAGAAAGAACTTTGCTCAAACTCTTGCAATTGAGCACTATTCTCAAATTCCTGTTTGCAATTGGGCGCAATCCTTCTTTGTAAAACTTAGAGATACTGCTCTTGTTTTGTAAGTTTGTCCTCTTAAGTAATTGAACGTTACGATGGCTAACCTCACCGGTAGATGTTGATCAGATTCTGACCAGTTACATCTTTTCCAGTAAGTTTGTCCTCTTCCTTCTTATTGGATAGTAGAATACCTTTGTATTCAATATTTTGCAAGTTTGCGATATTTTGGTAGTAATAGCTATAGAGTTCTTAAGCTGATTAGGGTTATTTTTGTTGAAAATTACAGTTATAAATGAGGTGAAGGGGTGAGACTTATTTTAATTTTTAACTATTACTTAAGTATATAAAGAATATGCATTACAGATTAGTTCTTCAGTAGAAATAAAGCCATTTATTATCATTTTATACAATCTTTATTTATTTTATTATAAATGTTAGGTTCTTGTATGATGATGATTTTTTATGTTGTTTTTGTTTGATGGCAAAAAAAACTTGACTTGGTTGTAATCATGCATTCAAGTTAGTAAAACTATCTAATTAATGAAACCAATTGCAAATTGATTGAATAGTATATAATCTTCTTTCATTTTGTATAATTAAATAGCATCATTCCAAAAAGGAAACAAAGAAGGAAGTCAAGGGGAGAATGATATAGATAGGATTTGTTGGCCAAAAAAAAACTTATTATCTTTTATGACATTGTAAGCAATATATTCAAAGGAGTAAGAAAACATGGTGAAGTTATTTATCAAAGGTTATTATGGAAGAAAGTAGAGGAAGAGTTTCACAAAGCGACCAACTTACCATGAGATAAAAATAAACTTAAAAATAAGTTTGATTGGATGAGAACTAGATGAGGTCTTTGGAAATAGTTGAAAAGAAAGAAACATGATTAGAATGAAACTATGACAAAGAAACAATCAGTGCTAGTAAGGAGTGGTGGACTTTGAAGATTAAGGTTAACCTTTGTCCCCTAATTTTAAATTACTTTCCTTTACTTTAATGCTAAATAATTAGCTAAATAACTTATATTTAAGTTAAATATATTTTTATAATAAAACATCAATTTTAAAACATTTAAAAAGAAAGGGCTTGAACCTGAGCTTGAATATAAGTTGGATAAACTTTTTACATTTTTGTCCCGAGGAAATATTACATTTTGTGTTGTGACTGACCCTCCATAGGGACAACAAAAAGTTAAGGAAGTATATGTTCTTCCTTCACCTCATAGTTATAATGCTCATCATCAACCATCAGGCTATCATGATTATGACAATATGGATGAGACTAGTGGTCTAAACAATTACCATGTGACTAGTGATTGGGAAGAAGTGTGGAGAGAACCTACCTCGACCCTATATCTACTCCTATTGCTACCCCTTAAGCTACGCATGATGAAGCAAGTGACAGAAGAAGATGCAAAAGGGTTTGGAGAGCGATAGTTCACAAAGTAACAAAAGTGCAAGAACTGATTCCACTAAAAATGTATAAAGATCTGCAACAATGTATGAGAGGCTTGACAATATGATGCAATTCATTCATGAGGGATAAAGCGCAACAATGGAGATGAATACTTCCATTATGAAAATATTGAACATGATGACTATTGGTGCATCACAGAGAACTAGTGCTGGTATGTCATATCATGATGTTACAAATTCTTTGAGAAAACTATGTACTTTACCTAGTTTAGATGTTGGCACTCCTGAATTTTACTTTGTTTGCATGTTAATAGAAGATCTACAAAGGTCCTTTTTTTTCTGTTCACCAGATGATACAAAAAGAGTTGAATACATAAAATTTATGTATAAGCATGAGGAGCATAACAAACATTAAACATAGTTTCTATGCATTACTATGTTTAGTTTATTGTTTTTATGATTTGTGCACTTACGTTGACATGACGTGTTTTGATACATTATGAACTTAGTTAAATTATTTTATTATATTATGTTATTTTGTTGGTAATCTATAATTTTATAACGTGTTATATTATTTATTTCTTTATATTTAGACATATAAGTGTTTTGTTTATTTAGAATATAACTTGTTGATTTGTAGGTATGAATGATAATGTTACGTGACTTTTGCAAACTAAGTAATTTTTAGAAAATGAGAATGAGTTTTGGAATTTGGTGGCTAGTGTTGTGGGTTATATAGAAGTGTAATTTTTGAACCATATATACAAAGGAATCATGCATGACTTCCTATCTAATAGGAAAACTATAGATGAATAAATAATTGAATAGTCATGAAAAATGATGTTTTAATACATTTATGATGAATTAAAATATATTTCGTTAATTGTGCATAGTTTCAAAAAACAATTATAGTTTGAGGCCTTCAAATAGGATATCAATTTTAGAGAAAGTGAGTTTATTCGTGTATGTCTTAAGGAAGGTGCCCCTAATATATATACTCGGCAACACTTTCAACATTCCGGTGAAACTGTGAGTAAAGTTTTTAAGGAAGTTTTAAGTGCTATGGATGGATTTTCAAAAAATATACTTGTACCGAAAGATCCTGAATTCAAGAAAATTCTCCTACGAATTGCTAATAATGCTAAATATATGCTACATTTTAAGGTAATTGAATATGTTCCCCCCTCCCCCTTAATTATATTTTTCGTTGAAAATGATTTTGTTATCATCTTATGATTATTGTTTTATATTAGTATTACATTGGAACTATTGATGATACACATATAATGGTAGTTGTTGTAGAGGAGGATCAAATGCAATATAGAGGACGGAAAGAAATAATGACTAAAAGTGTATTGGTAGCATGTAACTTTGACTTATTATTCACATATGTTTTAGCGAAGTTGGGAGGGATCAACACATGATTCTCATATTTTCCTTGATATAATCGGTAATCCGTAACAAATTTTCATAATTATCGACATGTAATTTTAAGATTTGTAGGATTTGCTATTTATGATTTAGACTTTTTGGGATATCATTCACATTAATTAAATTGCCTCTATAGACACCCAAGCAAATATTACTTAGTTAACAAAGGCTATCCAAAAAGAGAATAACATTTGACACTTTATCCAAAGATAAGGTATCATCAATCGGAGTTTTGTAATACAAATCCACGAAAATCTTAAGAAGTTTTTAATCAAGCCCATTCATCATTGAAAAAGATATTAGAGAAAATGCATAAGTATTCATTGATGGATCAAAATAAAATAATTTGTACAATTTTTGCATTATATAACTATATTAGAAGAAACACAATTGGCGACCTAGCTTTTAACATCATCGATCAAGATCTTGAATTTATACCTCTAGATATATTTCAAGATGTTGAAGTTAACTATATACAAGAAGGCGTTGAAGAACCAAGAATTTGAGAGATGACAACTATTCGTGATAATATTGCTTCTAGTTTCATGGCAGTTAGATATCGTTCTTAGATTATTATAAACTTTTGCTTAAATGATAATGTTGACTTCTTTTACTCTATTTGAATTGTATTGTTAAATTCCATTTGAATTGTTATATTTTGTGTTTGGATATATCATTATTTACGAATTTTCTGGTTGATTTATGGTTATAATTTTATTTAAACATTCCTCCACTCTTCCCTATTATAGTTAAACAATTAAAAAACAAACTTAAGAATCTAAAAACTCACCTTAACAATAAGTTATTAGTTCAACAAAATATAGGATTACGCATTATTACAACTAAGTTATCAAAAGACATAGGTCAGTAATAAATAAGTTAATGTACTAAAAAATAAATTTCAACTTGATTAATATGAAAAAAGAAAGTAATAGTAGTAGTAGTATTAATAATAATAATAAATTATTATTATTATTATTATAAACTTAATTTTTATGAAATTAAATATTTAAAATTCAAATTTTTATGAAAATATTAAAAAAATACTAAGATATAATATTCATGTTCTTATAAGTCCCTTTTTTCTTGAGTCATGACCTCATAGGTCATTTTATACATAAATAATTAATACTAAACAAATAATTTTACCAAACATCTTTAAATAAAAAATTAATGTTATTCGCTGGTTAAATCTACTGATTGCCAAATATGGGCATAAGCTAATTAGGTGGAGAGTGGAGACTAATGGCAGATCAGACAGATGTAGTTGAAAGTACCCTAATTTTAGTCAAAGACTAATAATCAATTTGAAGCGGCAAAAAATTGTCGCATTGTTATAATACAAATAGGAATCGAATCCTAATCCGATATAACTAAAACAAATATTCCAAATCAGGGCCTGCTAGTACGTCAGGTTGTATCTTCATCAAGTGACAATGAAGCTGGAAAATTAAGGGTTAACTGATTCAAGGATTTGATTACATCTAGTAGTAATAAGTGGAATGCTAAATTACTTTTTTAACGGAAAAAGTACACCTAAAATTTCTTCTTTTATGTAAAGAATAATGTAGGTAACAGATAAGGCAACATATAAACATATGATTTCAGAGTCAATAGATCAAGATTGTTGGATGGATTGAGCTTAGCAATTTGCTTATACTGTCCACCTAGTAACACACAGAGGAATATAGACAGAAACAGGGTGTTCTCACTTCTCATGGATGCATGGTTGCATGCATGCTAATATCACAGTGAATCATGATCTAAGGCTCGAGAAGAAATTAGCTACATTGTCTTTGTATATCTCTTCACTTGGAATGTTTTCATCGATCAAGCTTTTCTCAACTGAAAACTGTATTTTCATTTCAGGAACATCTGCCAACCATCTGCACTTGCTCTTAGTAAGTCAGTTCTCACTCTCCCTGTCTGCATAAGAAGTTCTATAAATCAACATATGTTACCTGAATAACCATATGCACCTTCATTAAAAAAAGGAACAATCTGAAACACAATTTTGCCTTCAAAGTTGTTCCAAAATTTTCTAGTTCAGAGTGTAACCTGAAAATAGTGAAAATCTAAGGAGTATCATCACCGAGTCAAAGCAGATGTCCCATGTCCATATACAACTCCAGTCTATGCTGTTGACATTATGCTAACTGCAAAGAAATGGACAGACTTCAGATATCCTTCATGAAATAGAAGCCAGTTATGAAAAGAATGCTTTTAGAGTAATATAACCTTTCTTTTACAATGGCATGAAAGTATTTGGCTTGTCCATGGTCCTTGTTAACATTTTTGGTCCTGTCACTGACGTAACAAATATGCTTTCACCAATTTTATCTCCAAAATAAAATGATCTACGATTCCAGTCAGACTAACCAACCAATTGAACATGTGAAACAAATTCTTTGCAACTCTGTACTTTCCTGAGCCATTGCTTGGCCTTTCTTCTCAGTAGAAACATAAAACATCTTGATTGTGTGCAGTGGCACAAGGCAACATATAAGGATTTGACGTCTCTCAAAATGATAAACATCTCAAATATGAAATGCCACTATCATTGGACCTCCTACATGGTACGGCATCAAGCTTGTGCTATTTGGACATCAATGATAAATCAGTTGCAGTGGAAGCAGCTCCAGCATATTTTCTGTCAAAAACTTCATGAATAAGTTGTGTTGCCATTGACAGGTCGTTATTTCGGAGACAACCTTGAATTATTGTGCTATAAGTGCGTCTATTAGGCAAGCAGCCATGTTCTTCCATTTTCCTGAATAACTGATATGCTTCATCAA
The DNA here is from genome assembly GCA_027478595.1 of Erythroxylum anguifugum. Classification (NCBI taxonomy): domain Eukaryota; kingdom Viridiplantae; phylum Streptophyta; class Magnoliopsida; order Malpighiales; family Erythroxylaceae; genus Erythroxylum; species Erythroxylum anguifugum. The sequence goes on along the minus strand of JANIPN010000217.1, from coordinate 11,185,471 downwards.
ATAAACCTTCCAAACAAAGTCCATTTATCATTGTCGTGTATGTCACAACAGTAGGCTGCAAACCCATTGTAGGAAGGCTGTCAAACAATTCCTTTGCATCGTCAAGCTCACCAGCTTTCGACATAGCTTCAATCATTATAGTATAAATCACCACATCAAGTTTTATACTGCTCTCTTGCAATGCTCGGAATATCTCCAGTGCCTCCTGAAAATGCCCATATTTACACAAGCCATTCAATAGCACTGCATAAGTCATGACATTAGGAGTTGGTCCAAATTCTTGCATCTCTTTAAGAAGCCGCAATGCATCAAGATGCCTATTAGCATTGCACAAGCCACCAACAATAGAGGTGTAAGTGACCACATTAGGCATCAAATTTTTGCAACGCATTTCTCTGAAGAGCTCCATAGCTTCATCTATTCTTTCACTTTTGCAGTATCCGTTTATCAAGGTGCTATAGTTTACGACATTAGGAGTAAAGCCCCGACCAATCATCATATGGAATACTTTCAATGCATCATCCATTTGGTTTTGTATACAATATCCATAAATTAAGGAATTGTAAGTAGCAATTGTAGGTTGGATATTTTTAGCCAACATCTTTGAGGATAAGTTCATGGCCACTGTTACCTGCTTATCCTTGCAAAGGCAATCTATAATGGTGTTATATGCTACAGGATCTAGCTCATGACCAACTTCTTCCATTTTTTCAAGTAACTGAAGAGCCCTGGAAATATTTCTTGTTTTACATAAACCTTTGACTATTGTATTGTAAGTAACTAAATCAGGTTGGTAACCTTTCTTCGCCATCTCTTGAAGAAGTCTCATGGCTTGAATCAATTTACCCTCAATAATAAGCCCATGTACAAGAGTGTTAAATATTGTTGGATCAGGCTCATATCCAAGTTTCAAAATTTTTCCTAAAATAGAGAAACCAAAATTGACCCTTTTTAAACTGCAGAAACAATTGAGCATGACAGTGAGACTAAAAGTATCATGCTTTACACCTAAAACTTCTGTTTGTTTATACAAGGTAATCACAGTAGAGTAATCTCCCATTCTCGCAATGGCAGTAAAGAGTTGGGTAAAGTGAACAACTGAAGGCAGAGGTCGGATATGAACCATTTGGTTAAATATAGTTAAGGCATCATTCAGATTAATGCACTTCTGTCTCAAGAATTCATCAAACCAATTTCCTCTTCGGACCAAAATATCAGCTATGGCACAACTTGAATAATACCTCTTATCGCCAACCTTCGCGTTATTAAGTAAGAAACCGAAAATATCGGCTACTGTTCCAAGGTAACGAACAGACACAATTGAAAGACTATACTTTGATGATGCGTAAGGAACTCTATGTATCATCTCAAAATTGCTTCTCAGCTATTTCTGCAACACCAGACATGAGTTACCATTAGGACTAAAGCTGATAACTTTCTGAAAATTCCAGAAAAAACAGAACCCAAATTGCGAAAATATTAAAAAGTAATCAGAAGGGCTGAATTTTACATCCAGGTGAACTAATAAATTCGGTTGAAATAAGAAAAAATAAAATGATGGTCGACAATGAGAGTGAAGCCGATGTTGATAAATACATACCTGAGAAGAAGAACAAGTGCACAACTTTCTGGTTCACTCCGAGGCAACAGGCAAGAGAGAAACAGAGACAATGAAGGGTTAGAAGGAGATAGAGGATTAAGCCGTGAAGAGTTAAGCGATGTGGAGGCAAAGAGTAAGAGGAGACCCCAGACAAGCGCAGAGGTTTAAAGCAGAGACGAGAAGAGAAGCTATTGGTCCGGGAATGGAAGAATGAGAGAAGTAATTATGGGCTTTGGGCATAAATATTAGAACCAAAAAGCCCTAGCATGCCTTTTCCGTGAACAAAGAACATTTTTGTAATACTTATCTAGTGTTTATAATACAACTAATCTCTTTAGTTTTATTAGTTTTGGACACCTTGATAGTTTATTTTTGGTTCTACTTCTCTTTTTGGGATTTTTTTTAAGCTTATTTTTGGTTCTACTTCTCTTTTTGGGATTTTTATTTTTTAAAATTTAGTAAAATTTGTTAGATGATATTTATTTTTATAGTTTATGAAAACATTAAAAATAACTTTAGATTTTGTCATAATTCGATATTGTTATTTAAATAATTCATAAATTAATAATTGTCTTTTTATTAATTATGGAATAATATTACTTTTTTTTAACACAAGAAAGATGAAATACAAAAGCTAAACAACTATATAGTACGCCTCTGGCCAAAAACATCAGTTATGACACAGGATTAGACAACCTGAGGAAAGCTCCAAAAAGGTACATAAAATCAATCTGATGTAGATTTATCACATTAATTTCCTTCTCAATAGATACGAAGGATTTATAAATTTAATAAAACAATCAACACATTAATTTCCTCCTAAGATAGATACGAAGGGGTTTCACCGCCCAACCACTCCCTGTTAATTTTACTTTAACTCGGTGAAAACACTCCCACCTGACTCAATTTGAAGTTAGGATCTCTTGGATTTAAGGAGAGGTCGTCAATCATTAAGCTACCCCTCAATCAATTTTTTTTAAAAAAAATCAGCATTTTCATCCTTTTTTTATTCATGAGAAAGAAACGATGAGAAGTTTTATATTCAAGGTATGAGATGGACATGGGCTTTCTGATATTTCTGAGTAACACGTGACAAATGGAGAAATCAACAACTCTATACTTCAAATCTTACTACCAGTTTGTCAAGTCCTTGAACACTGAATTTTATTATTGATATGAAAAACAGATAGGAGAAACATAAGATCTGATAGAAAACAACTTGTGCCCGACCCGATCAAACCCAGGAACGTTAACTGTAGAGCAACATCACAAGTTTTTTTTTTTTCGTCTATTGGCTATCCGCTGATATCTTTTGCACAAACTCACTCACCTCCTTGATGAACAGATGCGACTCTTGCACCTCTGGATATGCGTAGAATGTATGAATTGCGTTTGGATACTCAACCAAATACGCTTCTTTCCCACATTTCTTCAGTCCCTCGTAGTATCTCTTTTGCCAATCTTTTAAAGGATCAAATCCTCCGACAACAACCATTGTTGGTGGAAACTTCACCCCCGACATGTCCAATCCGTTTGGCCCAAAAACATTAACAGCCAGGTGGTTCCTGTCTGAATTCTCTGGCAAAAACGACTTCCACATCCAGTCCGTTCTCTCAGTAGTCACAAACGGAGCTCCAGCAAGCTTTATCTCCGATTCAGTTCGTTCTTCTCCTCCAAAAAAGGGCTGTATCGATATGTTGCCAACGACTTGAAGGTCGTTGAATTTGTAGTCACTGGCTTTGAACGCCACATGATGCGTCAAATTGCCACCTGCACTATCTCCTGCCACAAAACAGTTCTTGAGATTTGCATGGGATGAAAAATCTTCAATCTTTGTACTGTCAACGAACTTCAGGGCATCAAAGCAATCATCAATCTGGCAAGGATACCGATGCTCCGGGGCAAGTCTATAGTTGACAGAGATGATAAATGCAGGGAGTTCTCTAGCGAGAATACGGCAGAAGTCATCGTAAAGCTTTGAATCGGCGGCCATGTAAACGAAGCCACCCCCATGGAAGAAGAAAATGACAGGCAATTCGGTATCCTTGTTAGAACCCTTCAAATGGATTGCATTGGTGGGTATATAGAGGCGAAACCAGAGATTGCGAGTGGTATCGAATGTAATATCAATTGTTTTGACACCATTGACAGGTCTCTTAGAGGAGGAGGCTTTGAGGTCGAAGAAGCTCATTAGGCGTCGGTTGACGGAGCCGTCTGAGCGGCGAGTGATGTCGACGGCGAAGGAAAGGACAGAGGCAAAGAGCTTGACCTTCCATGGTAACGGAGGTAGTTTCAGAGGTTTGTCAGACATTGGCGTCTCGGGTCTCTTAACTCTTTTCTGGACACGGGATAAGACTTGTTTTTTTTCTAAGACAAGGACAACGATCGGCAGAAGTGGGGAATCATATATAAATACTTTAAACAGCAGTGTATTTATTATTTATTTACACTTTGGGAATATTTAAATCCTGTTATAGCCGAGTTGTAAAGATTTTTTCTTAAATATGACAGTTCAACATTATGGGTGTGTTTGAATAACAACTGATCAGCTAAAAAATTAGCTGATCAGCCAAAATCAGCTGTTTGACTAAGTCAAACAGCTGATAATGTGTTTGGTTAATTGGCTGATTGTCCAATCAGCTAAAATCAATAAGCTGGTGTGTACCAGCGTGTTGGGATAATCAGCTGATTACCCCAACCCAAAATATCAAGTTTGCCCCTCTCAGACATCTCTCTGGTTTTCTTCGTAAGGGTCTATCGTTTTCTCTTACTCACCCGACGCCTTCTACACCAAATATCAAGTTTTGCTATACGTTATCTATTCATTTTATTCTCTTTTAGTGATACACCCATGTGGGTTTTACGCAGGTTGTAAGGTTTAGGCAACAAGCACTGTTAGCTCCGTATCAAAGAGAGTATTGTGGTGCCTTTGAAGGATCAAGTGGTGGGTTCGTTTTGTTAATGGTTTTGTTCATGAATAAGGCTATAAAGGTGCTGCCTGTGATGGGAAAAAAGGGATTTAATGAGGATATCTTCACTCATAATATCATTGCTAGTTGTTTGTCTAACCATTAGTTTAATATCGGCAGAGTTTGGACTTCGGAGACATTGTGACTCTTAATCATATGTTACCAACCATTAGTTTTATTTTCATACCTATATCTTTTTTTTATACCCTCCAAACAAGCACCCCTAAGTTATTATAAAATTATAGATTGAGATATGCAATATAAAGATTTAAAAGACCGTCAGATACCCCTAAAAAAAAAGACTCTGTCAGAAAGTGTCGGTATTCTCATCAGTTTGGTTGATTGCACTCGTCAGTTTGTTAAAAATAGAATAATTAATTAATCAGTAAAAATGAAAAAATTATTATAATCTAAAATTATTTAATAATTTTTTAATTAAACTTGAAATTCTTTTATAAGTAAAGATATATTTTAATAATATTTAAAAATTTTAATTTTATTTAATTTTCAGTCGATGGTAAAAATAATATTTAATTTTTAGTTAATGGGTAAATACAACATTTTATAGTGTCTAATTCCAATTTAACTTTTTAAATCTAAAATTTTTTATTTTTATCGATTTAACTTCTAGTTTAGTTTTTAAAACATTTATGTAAATGTCTAAAGTTTAAACAAAAATGTTTTGCTGCCCAACTAAATTAAATTGTCAAAGTAGTTAAAAAACAATTAATCTTTTATAGTAATAAAAATTAAATTGAGGGGTAATTTGATCATGATATAAGTTGGTAAACTCTTATAATTGTATGCCAATTTTATAATTAATATAAATTAATAAACTAATTAATAATTTAAATTCTTCAAATTAAATAATCAGTCGAATCTCGTGTGAAGAATTTGAGAAGGAGATTAGAGGATCAGATCTCCTGTTTTGGTTATGATGCTCTTATTATATTCCACTAAATCTTATCCATATATTTATGTGGATATGACATAAATGTGTTGATAAAATTTAATAAAATATGGTTAAAACTTAAAGCAGAGTAATTAGAACAGAAGAACCAAAACTTAAGAGAGTGTTTGTTTCCACTTTTGTTTTGGGTTTTTTATTTTTGTTTTCAAATTTAATAAAAAAAATCATGTTTGTTTGAGTTTTTAGTTTTTGGTTTTGATTTTGATTTCTTCCGGTTTTTAAAAATTATGAAAACTATAAAAAGTAATTTTTGTTTTTCTCATAATTTGATTTACTATCATTTGAATATATATTATTTAATTATTTAATTATTATTAAAAATTATGAATAATTTAATT
>JANIPN010000217.1:11158306-11175317 GCA_027478595.1 Erythroxylum anguifugum | reverse complement strand
TGCATCATACTCAGTTATCATACAGTAATTATGCACAAGAATAATTTGTGTCCGTGTTCCTATTATAGAGGAAAGACTACCGCCAGATATTGCCGGACAAACATCCATAAGATCAACGTGTCGAACTTGTAGAACTCGACGAGTTGGCAGAATATTCATAATTGACCTCCAAATAAAATTCTGCACCTTGGGCGGAACTGACAGCCACCAAAGACGAGACCAAACTGAACTTGAAATGAAAAATGGAGCTTTAGGAACATATGTGCTTAGGAAGTTCTATTTTCTTTATTGATACCCAAATAGAAAACACCCACTAAGGACTATATTCTCCAAAAGAGAGCCAGTCCTCTGCTACTATGCTGTCCCAACTGATTTATAATTAATTGTTCCTTGATATTTCCCGTAGAGAGCTCTATAAGAGAGTTTAGACTGTTAGAGCACCCTTTAAATCTTCTATTGTTTCTCTCTTTACAAATAGCCTGGAGATAAGTTGCAACTGCTACCATTAGTATTTTCTTATTGTATTTACAGGTATGCAGTTGGGATATCTCTAATAAGATATCTGTGAGGCTGTATTGACTAGTTCCAAGGCCACATAGACTAGAGATTCTAATCCACACTTCCTTAGCGAAACCACACTTAAAGAACATATGATCTCTAGTCTCCTCCTGTAGATTGCATAGAATACATTTCTTACGAGAGGATAGGAATTTCAGTCTATCTATAGTATTGAGTCTATTCAACATAGCTAGCTAGAGGAGAAAACTGACATTTGGTTTGAGAGCCTTGCTCCAAGTTAGGGAACACCACCCTATTTTAGTTACTGCCACTCCATCAGCCTTTTAGCTTGCCTGTTAGTGATTTCTAATAAAAGAACGCCATCCTATAAGTATATATCATCCTCCCCGATGCTTTTGTATTTGGGAATAGGCAATAGTCTTAGTTAATCTGAGGAAAGCAACCAACTGTCATTTCTAATTATCTCTTAAAGCTTATCCTTCTTTGAGAACTTTTCCAGCAGTGATCTAGCCAATTGATTGTTAATTAAAGCCCCTTGATTGGTCCAGTTATCATACCAAAGAGATATTTTATCTCTTACCCCAATTTGACATGTAACATGCTACTGAACATTTTCCCTCAACCTGAGAAGTTGGTTGAAAAACCAAGAGTAGCTGTCTTTACTTCTTGGAGCCCAAAAACTCTCACCCTTTAATATATAGATATGAATTCATTTGATCCACAGTGAATGTTTCTCACTTAGAATTCTCCAAATTCTCTTGGTCGTTAGAAATCGGTTGTTCTTATTGATTGACTCTAATCCTAATCCTCCTGCCTCCTTCGGTTAGCAAATATGCTTCCAATTCACATTAGCTATTCCTTTCTCACTTTTTCCTTTACCCCATAGAAATTGCTTCATAAGTTTTTCCACTGTTTTCATAAGTCCTTTCAAGAGGAAGATGTAAAAGCACCTGTAAACTTGCATAGACATTATTACTCACTTTAAAAGCTAAAGTTTACCTCCATAGGACAAAGTTCTATTAGTCCAAGACCTTAATCTTTTTTTATTTTTCCATTAAAGGAAGACTTTCATTGAATCTTAGTCTCCTGGAAGGAATAGGAATGCCTAAATACAGTAGAGGAGGATTTTGCTTTGTCATTTCGGTTGCTTGTGATAAGGAATGTGTTAGGTGATCAACACTTTTAAAGATTAAGAAGAAACTTTTGTGAAAATTGATACTCAATCTAGATAGCTCCTTAAAACTATAGAGAGTACTCATCAGTAGAGAAATCGAAGGAGCATTTGCCTTACATAGAAGTATAAGATCATCTAAAAACATAAGCTAGTTAGGGAAAGCTTTTTACATTTAGAATGGTATCTGAAATTGGAATCAGAAGAGATGTTGTGTTTCAGCATAAGGGTGAGGATCTTCATGCAAATAAGGAATAGGTAAGGGGAAAGAGGGTCCAATTTTTTGCCTTTAAAAGTCTCTGTATTGCTTCCATTAATCAGTATTGCATATGAGGCAGTTGAAATACATTCCTAAATCCATTTAATAAATTTGTGGGGAAAATTCATAACTTCCATAGTCTGTAGCAAGAAGCTCCAATTACCACTATCAAAAGCTTTTTGTAGGTCCACTTTAATAGTACAGTTTTGGCTTCTTTTTTGAGTGACCCTTTCAAAAGCTCCTGCAATAAAAGAATATTATCCCCAATATGTCTACTTCTCATAAAAGCTGATTGGTTCTCACTAATGAGTAAATGAAGAACTTCCTTTAGCCTATTTTCCAATATGATAGCGATGATCTTATAGTGAAAATTTATGCTTAATATAGGTCTGAAATCATTCCAAGTGACTGGGTTAGAGCTCTTAGGGATTAAACATAGAAAGGTCTTATTGATCTCCTTAAGTAAGACTCCATTTTGGAAAAATTCCTTGACAGCTTCCTTTACAAGACTCCCGATGTTTCCCCAAGTGTTTTGGAAGAAAAACCCATTTAATCCATCAAGGCCCAGTACCTTGGATCCATTCATGTTAAAAATCACCTTCTCTATTTCCTGATCTGTGACAGGGCTAATTAGCATAGAGGCTTCTTGTTCAGGAATCCTGGCTGTAACATATTGCCTAAGATTCACTCCATTGCTAACAAAACAACCTTCTTTGGCTAATAGATTCTGGAAATAATTCCTAGCTTCCTTAGTAATTTCAACCTATCCAAATATAGTTTCCCCAGTTTCAGATTTTATTGAAATAATTTTGTTAATATTTCTCCTAGCTATCATTGAGTTGAAGAAAAAATTAATACATTTGTTCCCGTTCTTAATCTAATTAATTCTGCCCCTCTGCTTCAATAAAGAACATTGATTATCCACCATTTGCAAGTAGGACTTCAGAGCTTCCTTTTCAGCTATAGCTAGATTGCAATTAGTCAGGCTAGTTGCCAAGGATTTTTTGATTATTGATAACTTGCTTCTTGCTTCCTCGACCTCTTTTGGGGAGTTTTGACCTCTCCTTAAATTTAAAAACTTCAATTCCTGTTTGGTAGCCTTGAACTTTTGCAAACACATAAATTGCTTAGTACCATAGATCTTATGCTCCAATCCTTTAGTAATAGCTTCTTGAAAACCCGTCACATTAACCAGAAAATTATTAAATCTGAAAGGGTGGTGAATTCTAATCATTTTTAACAAGTTATTCACCTTGATAAGGGTATGATCAGAAATTTCTAAGTCTAGGAAGTAGGCTAAACTCTCTGAAAAGATAGTTAACTAGTCCACATTCACCATTGCTCTGTCTAACTTTTTTCGAATGAACCAGTTAGAACATTGTTTGTTGGACCAAATGAATTTATGACTTTTAGATTTTAAATATGTTAATTCCACGTCCTACATGCAATCAAACATATCTGTAGTGTAATTGAGTAGGTTGCAGTTCCCTTCTACCTTTATTTTATATAGAGTTGCATTAAAATTTCCACTAATTAACCATGGACCCCTAACTGAAGCTTCGAGTCTTCGAAGGGAATTATATAATTCAGTTCTTTGAAAACATGTATTAAAGCCGTAGACGAATGTAGCAAAAGCATAAGTGTTTTTCATTTTGAATTTAAGCCTCGTGTGAATGAATTGTTGATTGGTTTCCAGTACTTCCACTTCCAAGAAATCTCCATTGTAAACAATAATAATCCTTCCATACGAGTGACATTGTTAATTGGTGAGACATTGCCATTTGCTTCCCAAACAACCTAATTTATTCAGATTAGCTTCCTTAATTTTTGTTTCCAGTAAACAAAATAACAAAGGCTTTTCCTTTAGAAAAAAATCCCTTACCGCATTAAGTTTAGAAGGGTTATTTATTCCTCTTACATTCCAAACTATCAGGGTCATATGAGATTGCTTTTCTCTTTGGAGCCTTTCCTACTACTTTTATTACTTTTCTATGAAATTACTTGTTCAAAACGTTCCTCTTGAGTAGCTCCTTTTTGCTATTCTTCCAACTGTTGGGTATGCTCATTTAGTTGGATTTCTTGGTCTCTATGACAAGGATTTGTCTCACCAATTTCCTTTTCACTTTCCCGGTTGTTCCCTAACAGTTTATTGGAGGTAGTTAAAGGTTGCTGTTGAATTTCCATTTGTAGATTTGAATCTGGATTGATTTTCACTAAAGCACGCTCATCTTTTGTAGTTAGTTCACTTTCAGCCTGAACCAATCTACCTTGTCTCACAGGTTTATCTTAAATATATTTAGCTTCCTCCAACTCTTTTTTATCTGCAGAATTTTTCTTCTCTAAACTCGACACCTCCCAATAATCTCCTCTAGTGAAAACCTTCCCGGTTGGTTTCCATTGTTTTCCTTATACTTTTAGGGAAGTCCTCCATTAGTATGTAACCAATACCTTGACTTCTCTGAGAGAATGCCCATTAGCCAATCTTAGGATGGATATGTTCTCTTTCATTTCCTTAGAAATATCCATACTCACACATAATCGTGCAAATCCAATTCGTTTTCTCAAAGCAGTATTTTCATCCTTATAAATTAGTTTTCTCAGATAACTAGCTAGCATACTCAATCCTTTAGTTGTCCAATATTCCAAAGGAATATTATGTATATTGATCCAAATAGGAATAGTTTTCAATATAATTTTCTCCGATTCCATACCCGGTTGCTAATTCTGAAGAAATAAAGGAAGTTGAGAAATGTGCCAAGGACTTTCTTCAATTACCTTTTGAGCTTCCAATTTAGAGGAGAAGGTAAAGATTAGGTTATCTTCCTCTGTTAGCATAACTTTCATTAGCCCTCTACCTTTCCAATTTCTTTGGGTCCAAGCTTGTATGACTGGAAAAACTGGTCTTTTATCCATAAAAAAACCAATGAGTGCTGCTTCCCTTGACCTAGCTCCCTCTTGTAGAATTTCTAGACTTTGAGCTACCATTAGCTTTCCTTCAATCTCTACTGGTGGACAGTAAAACAAGTAAGAATTCAAATTGTCACCCAAAATCTGTTTCCAAGTCGTTATAGCCCCTTTGTTCTATGAATGCACACTGTCAGATGGAAGTAGAAAAGCATTGGTTAGGGGTAGAGGTGGGGTAGTTTGGTTTGTGGAGTGTGTTGGGGACGAAGAGGGGAATGAAGGGAGGGAGGAGGGAGAATAGTTGGATAACGGTAGAGGTTAGAAATCTGTCTCCATTATAGTTTATAATAAATTCTAATAATGTTTTGTTTTGCAGGGAAAACACTATCATCAAAGACAATGCTGGAAAGAAGTTGTAAAGGATGGGTGAAGATGAAAGAAATGGCTGAGGAGATGAAGCTGGAATCTGGAAACTAGAAGCAGATCTAGGGTTAGGAAGAGTTATCTATATGGTTCCTATATGTGAAAGAGTGTGTGGTTTGATGAGGGTGATGGCGACCGGGATGGCGATGGTCTACAAATTGATCATTATACTGTATGATGGCTAATTTGTTATACAAGTTATTAAACCTAGATATTGACAACGATTTTGTGAGGATGTCAGCTATTTGATCATCAGATGATATATAATGAATGTGCAATTGGCAACGTGATCACGTATATAATAAAAATCAATTTCCAAATACTTTGAACATGAATGAAAAATGTAGGTAGTTATTAAATGTGTTGCACTAAGATTGTCGCACTATAATATTGGAGTCTTTTTATGCTTGTACCCAATTTCATTAAGCAAAGACAACACCCATTATAATTCTAAAATTGTAGAAGCCAAGGACCAGTACTAAGCTTTGGTTGAAGAGCACACTACCGTTTGCTATTTGTAAGAGCCAAAATTAACCAAATTTGGACAAATTAAAATACAATAACTCGATGCTAATTTGTGGTTATCTGAGGAGCTTGCCATGTCAGAATTGTTATAGGTAGAAATATAAGTGGAATAGCTTAGACGAATAAGAATACCATGGTTAATTGTAGACTTCAAATAACGTAATATATGTTTAACAACTAGTCAATGTATCATTTGATGGATTGTGCATGAATTGTGACGCTTTATTAACTAAGAATGATATGTCTAGTCTAGTTAGAGCTAAATAATGTAATCCTTAAACTACTATACAATAAGAGCCCTATCTTAAAAGAAAATTTCATCTTGTGTTAATAACTTGAGTTACTAGCAAGCTGGTCTTGCAACTGAATTGGAAGCAAACATATTAGCCTTAAATAATCGTTCTTGAATATATTTACATTGTGTTAATAAAAGCCCATATGATAACTAATTTGCCTCCACACCAAGGAAGCAATGAAGTCACCCTAGGTGTTTAATGCAAACTAACTATTGAGTGATGTAACAATTTGATCAATTTGAGTTTGATCACTCCCAGTAAATAAGATATCATCTAAATATATGAGACAAAATAATTGAAGATTGACTTTGCGATAATAATTAAGAGAAGTGGCAATTTTGGAGTGTTGAAAACCAATTACCTATAATGCTTCAATTACACATAAAAACCATTATCTTAGTGCCTATTTTAATCTATAAAAGGATTTCTTTATCTTGTATACATGTGTTGGACAAATAACACTGACAAAACCCTATGATTGGTGCATGAAAATGTTACGGTTTAATTTTCCCACGTCGGTAATAAAAGAGACTGATGTAGAATTTATAGGCTTATGGGCTCTTTCACCCTTCAAGCTAGCTTTTGGGGTTGGTTCTCCCATAAGACCTGTAACAATTGGTATCAGAGCTAACACCACTCCTTCAAGTCCTCGTGCCATGCCCACAGGTGGTGACGCCTATATTGTAGTGTTCATTCGGGGCTAGAAAAGGTCTAGCGCACAGCCAGCCCGTGGGTACGTGGATGGTGATGCCGGTATAGCTATGTTCGCCCGGGGCTAAAAAAGTCTAGCGCACAATTAGCCCGCTGGTGCCTAGGCTGCGAAGCGTGGTCGAATGTTACGGTTTAATTGTCCCATATCGGTAATAAAAGAGACTGATGTAAAATTTATAGGCTTATAGGTTATCCTACCCTTCAAACTGGCTTTTGGGGTTGGTTCTCCCATAAGACCTGTAACAGAAAGCTTCTCCTTCTAACTAGTTATAAAAGAATAGATACATCTAATTGGCATACGGGCCAGTTATTAGAGACTTTTAGAGAGAAAATGAGTCATATTATCGTAGTTGTTATTACTGAATAATATCTTTGAAATCCACATTAAGTCTTTCATGAAAGATTTTAGCCACAAGACAAGCCTTATATCATTCAATGGAACCATCTTATTATCTTTAGATATTATATACCCATTTGTAGCTGATAATATTTTGAGATAAATCATGTGGAACAATCCCTTAAGTAATATTTACAAGCAAAGAATCTATCTCAAAAGACCTGACTTATCACCACTTTTGTGATTTTACAGCTTGAGTATAATTAGTGGGCTTGACTTCTTCAAAATGGAAAAAAAAGTGTGATTTCAATGAGCCAATTTAGAAACATGTAACCATAAGATGTGTCTTGTGAAGAACTGGTGATGATTGATTAGCTATTGATGTTGTATAACTTGTGTTGTATTTAGATAAGTTGACAATTAAAGATAAACCAAAAGAGTTAATGGCAGTTTTGGAGATGGAGATAAGGTAGAGGATGTATGAGATTATATTAATGTGATAGGTCAACTGGTAGGCTATAAGGGTGAGCTTGGAGGAGTTGTATTTGTAGTGGAAGTATGCAAGGGTGGCGAATTAGGTGGGGGCTAGATTGCATGTGTAGTAAGATAATTATTGCTAGAGACGTAGACTTTGAGCCATCAAAAGTAACTTGAGATTTTGAAAAAGAAAACATATGTTTATTAAAGGAAACATGATGTGAGTTGAGAATTTTTAAAGTACTAAAGATAGAAATAGCCTTTATGAAGTTTACTATAACCAAGAAAAATGTAACCAGTACATCTTGGACAAGTTTATTAAGCTAACAAATGCAATCAAAAACTATGAATTCATTGTGATTAGGTAATTTGTTCAATAATTTTTCAAAGGGAGAAACATTATTTAGGACATGAGTAGGAAGTCTATTGATATTGTATATGGTAGTTTCAAAGGCATAATTCGAATAAACATTTGGGGCTTATGAATGTTGAAATAATGATAATCCAATTTCAACAATTTGTCTATGTTTCTTTCTATTGAGCCATTTTGTTTAGTGTATATAGACAAGCACATCGTTAGATAATGCCTGATACTCACAACCCCAATCAAATTGAAAAACTTTAACAGATCAACAAAAAAATTTCTCAATAACATAAGAAAACTTAATAAAGTTATTCAGCATATTAAACCTTTTTAAAGAAAATATATCCAACAATGACGACTAAAATTATCAATAAAAATGGCATAGTATTTGTTGCCGTCAATAAACAAAATTGGTGATGGTCCATATATATATGAATAAATTAAATCTAAAGGTCCTTGAGAGACAAAGATTGAATTGGTGAATGACAATTAATGAGACTAGACAAGCATAACTCAATCCTAAATGCTTATTAGAGGAAATATAAATCTTTGATTTATTAAGTGCTTGATGAATTGTACTAAATGAAGCATGTACAATTCTTTCACGCTAGGTAGAAAGAGAACAATTCAAGGTAAAATTGGGTGGTTGACAATCATAGATTGACTAGAAAAGAATTGAGTAAAGGCTATTGTCATTAACTCCTGTAAGAAGTAAATCCTTTATGGACATATCCTTGATTGCAAAATGGGAAGGAAACAATTCCATAGAACATTATTAAAGTTAGTGAAAGATGAAATAGATAATAGGTTATGATTAATTTAAGGCATATGTAAGATATCCTGCTATTGAAAAGGAGAATTATTAGATTGACATAAAGAAGAGCCAACATGTTCAATTGGTAAAGAGTTACAATTTCTAACTTTGGCATCATCTTGCCCTTAAAAATCATAATAATATGTTAAATTTTCAACTTCAAGTATTAAGTGACGTGTTGCTCCTATGTCAATTCATGAATGGGCTTAGGGTTGATGAGAGGAGATAATGGCTTAGTTGATGAGTGGTTTAGTTGATGAGTGGTTTTGGTGGTAAACTAGTAAGTGTAGGACAAGTATCTCTACTGTATTTAGGTGAAGAACAATTTCTAAGCAGTGGCTCATTGTCATTGCTATTAAAACAGATAACAATAGTGGGATCCAATTACAAAGAGGAATTGAAAGGCTTGTAAGTACAAATGGAGTATTGAGGATAAGGAGAATAATTAAATTGGTAACTTCTCCCTCGTCCTTGTTGACGTCCTTCTCTCCCTTGTGTAACACCTAAATTTCATTGAGAGTACTATTAAGCGGAAGCAATAAAAGCTACTCGTCGAATTTCACATTAAAACTTGCTTCTTCACTTAATAATAGGCTATAAATATCATCAAAGTTAACATCATTTAATCAATTTTCCAAGGACCGAACAAAAGGATGATATTGAGTATCAAGATCATTGGTTACAACTTGTACCAAACCATCGTCGTTCATAGGACTTCCTAACGCTGCAAATTGATCAAACATGAATTTTGCACATTAAATGTACTGACTGTTTTACATTGCTTCTTTTGTAACTTGAAGAAATTGGTTTTCATTTGGCAAATTTGAGTCTTTCAACTTGAGGCATATGCAGCTGCAAGCTTTTTCCAAGCATCCTTTGCATATGTGACACCAAAAATTTGTGAGATAAAGGACTTAAAAATTGATCCAAGTATTCAACTTTAAACTAATTGGTCATAACGAAACTGATAATTATAATGTAGGTTTGGTTAACGTTCAATAGTGGTTCGTGATAGAGGACATAAATCTTCATCTAAATGAGAAGCTAAATCATAGTTGCGTAACATAGGCATTGACTTAGTTTTCCATAACAAATAGTTTGAAGAATTCAATTTTATTGGTAGTTGATGTGAGATATTTGGTAATGTTAGAATGGCTATTGTTGCAGAGGAATTAGAAAATATGTAATGGTTTAACTTTTCATATTGAGAGTGCACTATTAGATCTTTGAAAGTGCTCTGATATCATGAGATGGTTGTGATAAAATCAATTATAATCTTTGCATTGATAATAACAAAGTATATATACAATTTAAGTGACAAAGATATAACAAATATTAATAATGCTAATAATAGAGATTAATGAGTTAACTATCAATGTATAGTTACAAGAAATAATTACGAATAATTATTTTTACAGAATTTACGTCAGTATTTAGTATTAAATATTAGAAATAGTAATAGTAAAATTTTACTCATATTCAATTATTATATGAATTATTTATAACTAATTAATCAAAATACTTTGTATTTTATGCATAATTAATAAAAACAATTTAATAATTGAATAAATTTTTAATTTTTAATAATTATGAATATTTTTATAAGAATAAAATTAAAAAATAATAATAATAAGTTTGTTTTATTTGATATAATATTAATAAAACAAAATTAAAAAATTAAATATAAAAAGATTCATTTGAAAAGGAATGCAGAAAGAAAGATAAAAAGGAGAGACTTGTTATTCTTGTGAGAACTTTTCATATTCTTGCTATAGTAATGGTCCAAACGTTATGCATTTAACGAGTATTCAATTCCTAGTTTTATGGTAACTTTTATTGTGCTTAATGGAAGCACATTCACATAGGTTGTTTATCTGATTTTGGGTCCCTAAGCTTCTGTTCTCATCTATTAACATATATCATCGTATTTGGAAATTGAGAGCTTAGAGGAATTCCAAAAATGCAGCTCTTCAAGAACAAACAACAAAGGCAGGAGGTAATTTTGTTTTCTTCTACATTTATTTTATTTGCTTATTCTAATATATATTATTGTTTAATATATGTTAGAATGAGCTTACATTTGGTATCAGAGCAAGATTTACCTCTGTCATGTTGAAGTTTTTGGAGAATTTCAAAATTCTGGAAAATTTTTCATATTCGAAAACTTTCGATTTAGAGTTGTTTTTGGATGTTTTTCTTTATATTAACGGTAGAAATCTTTAATTAAGTGTTTTAGAAGCATTTCTACATTTTAAAAATGCATTTTTGTGGTGTTTTTTGGTCTGATTTTATGGAGCATTCGATGGGTCGTGACTTAGATCGGTTTGACCTAGCTGGAGGTTGAAGAAGACCTATACGGATTAAACTATGTTGTTTTATATGTGTTTTGAAATCAAAATCAGATACTGGACTACATCGTTTTATTTGTTGGCGTTGACTTCGTCTTTTTATGTGGTTTTATAATATGTTTTTAGCTATGTTGTGCATTTTGTTTTAATAAAAACAAAATATGTTGGGGTTGGGGCTCAAACCAACCCCTTCATGGGAGGGCACAGTGAGCCTTAGCCATCTGAACTGATAACTTATGTCTATATATATTGTTCGTTGATATTACATTTGTATAACTATTAATCATATAACAGATTATTCCGTGGCTATTATATCTATATTTTGCCTTGTGAATAACATCATGGATAAAAAAAATAGTGTTTTTTTTAATGGAAAAAAAATAGTGTTTAATTATTAGGGCTTAGCCATAACAATCCTAATTATATATAAATTATATATTTATGTAATTAATCACATAAAGTTTAGAGACTTTTAATTGTAATTAATTATTTTAGTATAATAAATTTTATCCCTATTTTTATTATATTTGAATAATTAATTAGGATGAAATCTCAAATTATTTTTCTAATTTACCTACAGGTATTAGAAATTGGTGTTAATTTGATATTTTTATCATATAGTTTAATATAAATCTGTCTGGATTAAAAATTTTGCATACAACAATTTTTATGTCATTTGATTTATGTCTTTTAAGATTTGTTTTGCATTAGTAATACATATATATAGTTTGTTAGCCTCAATTTATTGATAAGTAGCATGAATGTTTAATTTATGCAGTTATTCAAACTGTTAGTTTCTCTTATACAAGTTGTGAAATTCCCAAACTAAGGGGTGAAAACTAAAAGATTTCGAAGGAGATAATTCTTCTTCATCTGGGGTGGATGGACATTGCTTACGCTATTTGGAAGGACAAACCACCTAAGGTAATAGAGGCCAGCACTGCAGCTGAAATTGCACTTTATGAACGTTGGAAGCGATCTAATCACCTAAGTGTGATGTCATTAAAACAAAAATTTCTGTTAGCATTCGTGGTTCTGTAGAACAACATGACAATGTTCGTGCTCGACTAAAGGTTGTTGATGAGCAGTTTAAAAATTCAGACAAAGCATTTGCAAGCACCCAAATTATGAAGTTTTCATCTACAAGACTCACCGGTGTCCGAGGTGTGCATGAGCATATCATGAAAATGAGGGACATTGCAGCTCAGTTAAAGAAACTAGAGCTTGAGATGTCTGATTCTTTCCTCGTGTATAGAAAACGTAGAAGTATGGTCTGATGCTGTCAGAAGAAAGTAAGGTCTTATGCTGACAGAAGAAATGCGCAACTAAACGCTAAAGCAAAACATTATCTGATCTGTGCACTATCTCCAAAAGAATATAAGAAGATATCTTACCGGTTTACAACAAAGGAAATGTGGGATAAACTACAAATCGCCTTTGAAGGAACGAATGAGGTAAAGAAACATAGAATAAGCTTTTTAGTGCATCAATATGAAACTATTGGCATGAAATAAAAAGAAACCATAGATGAATCCTTCGGACAGTTCAACAACAACATCACGACCTTAAAGAACTTGGGAATGATATATTGATAGGTTCTTAATTGATTGTAAAATTATTCTATAACATTTAGCGATTAATGACATGAAATTGCTTAAGATACTCACTTTTATTCATATATGGTTTTAGGCACAATTCAAAAGAAAAGAAGTTAAAGTGAGTGAAAAGCACAATATTTTGTTCATTTTTTGAAGATTAATTTTCACTTGTCTTTATGGAGCAAGAAGAAGAAAATTAAAAGTCAAGAAAAAGACAAGAAAAAATGAAAACAAAAACAAGAAAAATCAAAGTTGCTCACGATAAAGAAGTACAAAAGTTGTGCATGCCATGTAAGTAACGTGTATTTCATGCAAGGAAAATGGCAGTACATTGAGACCAAAACGACAAAAACAAATGAAGAATACACAAGGCAGCAGGTGGAAGCAAATGAAGCAATACGACAGCAATCCAAGAAAACAACGCGCCAGCAGCTGGGAAAAGGAGGATATTAAAACGCAACTATTTTGCGTTTCATGCAAATGTTGTTTGTGTTTACATAGTTTGCATGAAAAACATTGCGTAATCACAAACATTTTGCAAAACACAGACGTTTAAGAGAGGCGATTGTTTTAAAATAAAAAAGGAATAGTAGCAGTATTTTTAAGGGTTTTTGGGTAAACAGTAGCGAGAGCTTACAGGTGGTCTTTGACCGGGACAATTTCTTAGGGTTGACGAAATTACTTTTAGTAGCTCTTGATTTTAATGAAGATGAGGGGTAAAGCTCTCAACCGAGAGAGACCTATAAAGGGCTAGACGTCCCAACGCGGTTCAGATGTGACATCGACACCGATGATCTAGGTTAAATGTATTTCAGTGTTTTTTTAATTTATTTCTCTCTTTAAAAATTGATTGTGTTATCTTATATTAATTGATTTGGATTTTATGTATGGATAATCGTATTCTCATTATTGTTCAATTATTTGTGTATGAACGTATTAGGTATTGTGAAAAGATGATTTGAATGCGTTCATTGGATCGTTAATTTACAAACTCATTACTAGAATTTCGATATAATCTGTAATTATTATATTGAAATTCATATGTAGAGATTAATGATTCGTAATCATTAGGGATAACATAACCTAGGTTAAATGACACATCGTATGTGATTGTTGCCTTGATTAATTGGTTTTTCTAATTCGTAATGATACTACCTAATTAAATCTAAAGATCGTATCCTAGGTTATTTGGTGGTTAGGTTTAATTAATGATCATATCTTGATTAAACACTACCTAAGAGAAAACTGGGGTGAATTATTAACTCACGATTAATAGTTGCTATGAGAGGTTTGAGAATAACAAATCATTGAAATATGTTTAATTAGGGTGTAGGCTAAGATTAAACCAAAGAACCAGGTCCCTACTGAATTCCCCACTTTTATCATTTTTTACTTGTTTTCTTTAAATTGCTTTTGTTAGTTAGTTTAGCTTTATTTTATTTTCTTATTTTTAAAACCAAATTCCCCCCAAAACCTAAACACTGATTAATTTCACTTTAACAACTTTACACGCACTCTTTGTGAGAGACCTAGACTCACCACTGCTACAGTAGTAGGTCTAGTTTATTTTGACTAATGTTATGATGCGCTGTCAATTTTGGAGCTGTTGTCGAGGAGTACAGTGTTTAGTTTTAGTTTGTGATTTTAATTAGTAACTTGTACATATTTGTTTGTAATTAGTTTCTTTTCAGTTATTTCTTAATCTTTTCACTTTTTGTTCGTGTTTGTGAAAAAATATATATTTGGCATGGACAGAAGTAATTTCATTTATAATTCTTATTATCAATCCTATATCCAATTTTAGACTGATCAGCCTAACTTTAGTTATGGATGAGATAACCATCAAAATTACTTCTTTGATAGTTTGCAGGATGCACAGCAATTCCTATACAGAGCAGAAGTTTCTTATTACAACTTAAGTATGCCTCTGGATGACTGTATCAAGACCTGTAATGCTACTCATCTTCAATTTCAATAGGGTATGCAACAGCTTCAAGAGAGCGTGCAGTAATTTCAACAGAATACCCTACAATTCCAGCCGAACGGATGCCAACTTTGGCATGATGCAAGGTCTAGCATCCAAGATGTGGAGAGCCAACAAGATTCAAGTATATATCTGGAAGAATTTATTAATATTATGAATGCTAATACTTTGAACGTTAACAGAGTGTACAGTAGCAGCTCCAGGAGGATATGATGCAATTCCAGTAGGAAATGAGGCATACAACGTCTAAACTTCAGAACATGGCAAATTAGATGGGTGAGATGGCAGTGAGATCGATCGCCTAGAGCTGCAAAGTAAAGAGGAGCAGCCATATCAATTTGAGGAGTACCCAAGGGACGTTAATGCGGAAACCTTACGGAGTGATGAGGAGCTTAAGAATCTCGAGTGGAATACTCAAGGAGTTGCTTGGGTAAAAGAAGTGGAGAAGGAGCTCATAGTAGAGAAGGATACATCCTTTAGCTCGGAGGTAAATACTGAGTTCCAATTTGTTGTTAAGAATGACTCTTTACTTTTACCTAGTAGGTTAGAGAAATTGAACGGAGAAGAAAAAGGTGAAGAGACATTCGAGATCTTTCCCGATAGCATGGACTCAATAGAGTTTGAGATTCTGAAGATAAGGTATGTGCTGAATAAGACAGACTGTCAACCAAGACCCTATCTTGAACCACCTCAAGTGGAAGTGGCTTAAACTGTAACACTTGAAGATAAAAAAAATTTCACGTGAGAGAAGTGTGGAGTCTAGCCAGTGACCCTAAACAAAGGCGCTTCTTAGGAGGCAACCTAAGGGAAGTAAATTTCTTTTCTTTAAATTTTCGCATTAGTTTTTATATGCATGTGTGTTTTTAGTTGTTTGTTTCTTACTTGTTTTTAAGTTTTCAATCAAAATGAGAGAAAGAATAAAATAAACAAACATTTTCTCATTTTCTATTGCTTTTAGGATTATATAGTCATAAGTAGAGAATGAGTGATAACATTAGCATGTACTTTTGTTCTTGTGATTAATCAATGTGCATTATCTTTAGAACAGTAGTGACTAAAGGTAGATAAAGCTAGTGAGATTTTGAGCTTTTATAGACTGACATATCCATATTAGTCTCATTGTCTTTTGATAATATATGACCTTCATGACATGTACATCCTGATTTTGCTTTGATTTTCTATTTGATACCACATTTTTTTATCACATGCATTAACAGGGAGATGATTAGGCATTCTTTGTTTCATAAGTTACATTAGCCAAATAGCTTACCTTATTGACATGATTTTTTCCTTAATAAGCCCCTTTGAGCTTTATACGTTTCTTTTTTTATAAACCACATTGTACACTTTTAAACTTAACCAAATATCCTACTTAAGCCATAAAGCTAGTGGAACATTTGTGATTGTTGAGCTATGAATGTGCAAAAGTATAAGTGTAAGGGTGTACATATGTGTGGGCTGGTTCTAATGTTGGGATGTTATTTTATATCATATCATTGAAATTCCCGAATCAATATAGTTTATTTTAATTTTCATAAGAAAAAAACAATAAAAGAACAAAGAAAAAAAATAAAAAGAAAAGTTTAAATAAATATATTAAGGAGGAAGTGCATATGTGTTGAAAAGTTGTTTATTATTAATGCATCATCCCAAAGTTGTGATGAATGGGCTATTTCAGTATGTTGAATATGAGGTAAATGTTGACTTAGAAGGTTCACTCTTTGTGATTTCAATATATTGTCATCAATTGTGTGAGTGATCCCTTCGGATTGGTATATACTTCATGTGGATTGTGTGTGAGAGTTGAATTGAGTCGTGAAATATAATTGTTACATTCGTCATAGTTGACGGTTCCCAATTTTGTATGAATGTTAACTTGTACACTTGATATTTCATTGAGTATTACTTTTGTTTCACTAGCTTTGATGACTTTCATGGTACTTTATCCAAATACATCTCACCTTACCTTTGCCCATATTATAACCCTAAAAAGTCCTTTGATTCATGATTTTGCATATAACTTTTAGTAGTAGATGATGGCGTGTCAAACCAGCAAAAATAAATTCCTACTCTATAACACTTAAACGAGTAAAGTGGTGAATAGGGTCGAACCACAGAGACCAGTGAAGTAATTATTTATTTGTGCGAAATTAAAAATAAAAATAAAATAATAATAATAATAATAATGAAAACAATTGAAATGAGAATGATTGATTTTAGAAACACGAAATCACGCAAGAAAAAATTAAAATTAAAGATTGAAAATAATATGAATAAAAGC
>JANIPN010000217.1:11111799-11124658 GCA_027478595.1 Erythroxylum anguifugum | reverse complement strand
CATTATTCCTCGTGTTCTTCAACGAGGCGGCATCTCACTCCTTCAATGAAAATACTAACGATTAGCCTCACATTCTATATGTATGCATGGTATGCATGTCAATTAATGAAATTAATCGATTTAATGCAAACAATTTGATACATAACAAATCAATGCAGAACACAACACATTCTAGACCTAGGACTCTTAAACCTAGGGCTCTGATACCAAAATTTAGGGGATGCAAGCAGCTCCGAAGTATGATTGATTCTATGTACATTAACATCCCTAGTAGAATTACAAAAGAATAATAGTTGTGTAATTGTGATTTAGCTTTAAATTATCTTAATTATTAGGTTGTTAGGTTTGAGCTACTCTATTATATATTTGTTTTCAAATGTGTGTATGCTAAAAGATTTTGTCTTTTAAGAATAACAGTAATCGGTTGTTAGCATTGAGTTTTAAATATTGTTATGTCTAACACAGAGACACAATTGACCATATTTCTGGTTTAGACTATTAGACTTTTAATTGTTATGTGTAATCACAATCTCATTACGCGTTGAGATAAAAGTCATTTTGATGGAGACATCCATATACTATAAGTGGTACAATCAAATGTAAATAAGTGCATAAACATCTGTTTCAGAAGTAGCCTTCATTCAAGCATTCATCAAATAGTTAGGAGGTTTTCCTCAAATAAGCATGGAAGGTGGAAAAAAACATCGACCCATTCAAACCTAACACAAAAAACACAAGAAACCATCTTCTAAACAAAAACACATACACCATAAGCAAAACACAAAACTCACAATGAACTCAGAAACGTAATAATAAAACATAGCACAAAACGAGATATATACATATTACATAAGTAAGTTATGAGAAAATTTATATATAATGTAATATTTTTACTAGTACAATTATTATGTATACATTCATATAACATTATATTAATTACCATATATGATAATAATAATAATAATAACAATTTGATTAAAAATAAATTGTAATATAGTAAAAAAAATGGAAAATCAATATTAAATAATAATATAATATGCTTTAACATCAAATTTAATATTATTCAAAATCTATTGTAAGCATAAAAATAAATGTAGTTAACAACAATGTCATTTTAATGATGAAAATTAATATTAATGACAATGTATAAGTGTAAAAATAAATTTAGATAATAAAAATGTCATTTATACTTTTGAATAATCCTTTTTAATATCTATGATTTTGTAATTTTATGTAGTCTCACAAAACTATATTTATTGTATATAATTCTATATTAATTTATGTTTATGATTTTTTATCGTATTCTCATTATCGTTCGATTATTTGTGTATAAACTCCTAGGGTATTGTGAAAAGATGCTTTGAATGTGTTCATTGGATCATTTTATTACAAACCTATTGCTAGAATATTCAATATAATTTGTAATTGTTATTTTGAAATTTATTTGACTAATGATTTGTAATCATTAGGGATAATATAACCTAGGTTAAATGGGATATGGTATGTGGTTGTTGCCTTGATTAATCAGTTTTTCTAATTCGTAATGCTACTACCTAATTGAATCTAGAGATTGTATCATAGGTTGCTCGATAATTGGGTTTAATTAAGGCTCATATCTTAGTTTAACAATACCTAAAGGAAAACTTGGGTTAATTAATATCATACGATTAATAGTTGCTAGGAGAGGATTGCAAACAACAAATTAATGAAATATGTTTAATTAGGGTGTAGGCTGAGATTGAACCAAAGAACTGAGTCCCTATCGAATTTCCCAATTTTATCATTTTTTTACATGTTTTCTTTAAATTGTTTTTGTTAGTTAGTTTAGCTTTATTTTATTTTCTTATTTTTAAATCCAAAGCCCCCTAAACCTAAATACCAATTATTTTCATTTCAATAACTTTACCTATACTCTCTGTAGGATCGATCGAGACTCACCACTGCTACAGTAGTAGGTCTAGTTTATTTTGACTAGTGTTACGATGCATTGTCAATTTTGACGTCGTTTCTAGGGAGTGTAGTGTTTTAGTTTTTGTTTGTGATTTTAAATGGTGTTATATATATATTAGTTCATAATTAGTTTATTTTTAGTTATTTCTTTATAGTTTCATTTTCTGTATTTTATTTGTGATAAAAAATTGATATGGATGGAAGTAATTTCTTTTAGAACTCTTATTCTCAACCTTATAACCAAGGTTAGACTGACCAACCTAACTTTAATAATGGATGGGATAATCAACAGAATTAATTCCATGATAATTTGCATGATGCACAACAATTCCCGTACAGACTAAAAGTTTCTTATCACGATTCAGGTACATCTCTAGACTACTACACCAAAACCTATAATGCTAAGAATCTTCAATTTCAATAAGGTATGCAACAACTTCAAGAAAGTATGCAGAAATTTTAACAGAATACCCTACAATTCCAACGGGATGGATGCCAATTTTGGCATGATACAAGGTTTAGCATCCAAGATGTGGAAAATCAACAAGATTCAAGTACATCTCTAAAAGATATGATTAGTATTATGACCACTAACAATCTTCAAATTCAACAGAATATGTAGCAGTTTCAACAGAATATGCAACAGACCTAACAG
Source organism: Erythroxylum anguifugum (assembly GCA_027478595.1). Lineage (NCBI taxonomy): Eukaryota > Viridiplantae > Streptophyta > Magnoliopsida > Malpighiales > Erythroxylaceae > Erythroxylum > Erythroxylum anguifugum. The sequence goes on along the minus strand of JANIPN010000217.1, from coordinate 11,122,053 downwards.
GATATCCAACAATTCCAGCAGGATGAAAGGAACATTTGGTCTAGTTTCTAAAAATGGGAGAGCCAACAAAACTCATGTACATCCTTGGAAGAATTAGTTAATGATGTCGCTGCTAGCACTTGCAATTTCAACAAGATTTGAAATGGTTCCAACAAGATACATTTCCTCGATAGGGAGATATCAATCATCTGGAACCACAAAGCGAAGAGGAGTAGTCATATCAATGCGAGGTGTACCCAATGGAGATTAGTGCGAGAACCTTACGAAATGATGTAGAGCATGAGAATTTTGAGAGCAATACTCAAGGGCATATGCAAAATTTGACGGATTATCAACTAAGGCCTTATCCTGAACTACCTTATATGGAGATAACTAAAACTGTGATATCTGAAGACCATAATTTTGTCACATGAAGAAAACATGGAGTTGAGCCAACGAAACTAAACAAAGGCGCTTCTTGGGAGGTAACCCAAGGGAAGAAAATTTCTTTTTCTTTACATTTACGCATTTAATTTTTATATGCATGTTTGTTTCTATGTTGGTTTGTTTCTTACTTGTTTTAAGTTTTCAATCAAAATGAGAGAAAGAATAAAACAAACAAGCAAACCTTTTCTCTTTTTAATTGCTCCTAGGATTATATAGTCATAATTAGAGTATGAATTGAATTGAGAATTTCATAGAAACTTTAACATGAACTTTTGCTGTTGTTATTGATCAATATGCATTATCTTTAGAAGAGTAGTGACTAGTGGTAGAAAAAGCTAGTGAGATTTTGAGCCTTTATAGACTAACACATTAATATCAGTCTCATTGTCCTTTGATAATATGTGACCTTCATGAAATGTACATCCTAATTTTGCTATGATTTTCTATTCAAGATCACATTCTTATCGTATGCATTAATATGGAAATGATTAGGCATTCTTTGTTATTCAGAACTACATTAGTCAAATAGCCTACCCATTATATGATTTTCCTTTTGATAAGCCCCTTTGAGATTTATACCTTTCTTTTTGTATAAACCACATTATATTCTTTTAAACTTAACCAAATGTCTTACCCAAGCCATAAAGCTATTGCAGCATTTGTGATCATTAAGTTTGTGGATGTACAAAATTCTAAGTATGGGGGTGTACATATGCATAGGTTGGTTATGTTGTTGGGATGCTATTTTATGCCTTATCATTGAAATTCCCATGTTAATGTAGTTTCTTTTAATGTTTATAAAAAAAGAAAAGAAAAAAGTTTAAATAAATGTATCAAGGGGAAGTGCATATATGTTGAAAATTGTTTATGATTAATGAATCCTCCTTGAGTTGTAATGAATTGGTTACCTGAGTATGTTGAATATGAGGTAGATGTTGCCTTGGAATGTTCACTCTTTGTGGTTTCAATGTATTGTCACCAATTGTATAAGTGAGCCCTTCAAATTGGTATATGCTTCATGTGGTTTGTGGATGAGAACTTGAATTTGATTTGTGAAATATAAGTGTTGCATTTTTCATAGCTGAAGATACCCAATTTTGTATGAATGTTAACTTGTGCACTTGATATCTCAATAAGTGTTACTTTTGTTTCATTAGCTTTAATGTCTTTCATACTATTTGACCCAAATATATCTCACCTTAACTTTGCCCATGTTACAACCTTGAAAAGTCCTTTGATCTATGATTTTGCATGTGAACATTAGTAGTGGAGAAATGAAATGATATGCAAAGTTGTAGAATGTCTTGGTTGTGAATGGTATTTGAGTGCACTCATAAACATATCTTGTACATTTTCTAAGTCTACCATTAGATTGCTCAGTTTTAAAAGAAATTGAATATTGATTGATCATGAGTAAAAGCTTGGAATGTTAAGTTCTTGCTACATTTTTGAAAGTCATTCATCTTTGTTTATGATTATGTATTCTTAGGAAATATAGGAGATGAGTAAAATTTTTTTGAGTCTATGAGCTTAATTTTGATGTTTTTCTTGAGGACGACCAAAAGCTAAGTATTGGAAAATTGTTATGTACTTAATTGATTATGAATTTACTCTATAACACTTAGTGAATATTTTTACGAAAATATTTAGGATACTCACTTTAGTTCATATTTGATTCTAGGCATAATTTGGAAGCGACAAAGCTAAAGTGAGTCGAAAGAATTATAATTGAGTCATTTTCTGAAAGATCATACTCATTTGTCTTCATGGAACAAGGAGAAGAAGATTAGAGCAAGAAGAAGACAAGAAAATGCTAAGAAAGGAGATATATGTTGAAAATACAAAGAAGATTAAGGCATAAGATGCTCATGTCCATGCAAGCCAGCTGCCATGTTTATGGTATAAATCAACATGAATTTAATGGAAAAGCATCATAGAATTATGGAAACCAAAGGCAAGAGCATGAGGGCCATGCAAGATGCCAATTTAATGGTATGAAGCAAAGGTTTATGGACAGGCAACAAGTGGATATGAAGAACAAAATGGAAAAGCAGCTAGACCAAAATGACATGCAGAAGAAAAAAGCAACGTGGGTGTTTCATGCAACAGAACCAAAATGACAACCAAGAATGAAGAAAACACTAGTAGCTAGATAGGACCAAAACAACAAAGTAGTATAGCCAAGGAACGTTGGAAACATGGACAAAATGCAGCTTACAGCCAAGGAAGAAGCAACATAAAATGTAGTCGTTTGGCAGGAGGGTTTTGTGTGGAACACATGGTGTTTTGAAAATAAAAGAATAGAAGGTGTCTTCGATTAAGGGGGAGTCTTTGGTAGAGGTTGGGGGATGAAAAAAAATTATTTTGTGATTTCTTGGTTTCAATGAGGAGAAGCGGCAAAGCTCTCAACCATGAGAGATCCATGGAGGGGTAGCTTCTAGATGCCAATTCAATGATCCGATTAAGTATTCCTTCACTATTTTTGTTATTTCTTTATCTCTTTAGAAATTACTTGTGTTATCCAATGCATATGGATTTGGGTTTTGGGTATGGATAATCATATTCTGATTATCGTTTAATTATTTATGTATGAACCCATTGGGTATTGTGAAAAGATAATTTATGCATTCATTTGATCATTTTATTATAAACCCATTGCTAGAATATTCAATATAATCCGTAATTGTTATGTTGAAATTCATTTATAGAGACTAATGGTTCGTAATCATTAGGCATAATATAACCTAGGTTAATGACACATCATATGTGGTTGTTGCTTTGATTAATAAGTTCCAAATTCGTAATGCTACTTCCTAATTGAATCTAGAGATCGTATTCGACATTGTTCGGTAGTTAGGTTTAATTAACGATCGTATCTTAATTAAACAATACCTAAGGAAAAACTCGGGTTAATTAGTAACCCATGATTAATAGTTGCTAGGACAGAATTGAGAGTAACAATTCAATTAAATATGTTTAATTAGGCTGTAGGTCGAGATTGAATCAAAGAACCAGGTCCCTATCGAATTTTTCACTTTTATCTTTATAAAATTGGTAACACTGTGATTAGTAGAGCTATGCTAGATTTGGGATATTTAACCGCCATATTGAAACGTAACTTTCAAAATCACGTGTGATACAAGCGACTATGCAATGGAAGTTGTTCTAAGAAAAAAAGTGGGAAAAGCTTTGCATGCCAGCTATTATGCGTTAAAGACTCTCAACCCAGCTCAATTAAATTATTCAACCATTGACAAAGAACTTCTATTTTTGGTATTTACTTTTAAAAAAATTTGATCGTATTTGTTTGGTGCTAAAGTAATTGCTTACTTTGACCAAGCAACTTTACAATACTTACTTACAAAGAAAGAAGCAAAACTGAGGTTGATCAGATGGATTCTCCTCCTTCAAGAATTTGACTTGGGGATCAGAGATAAGAAGGGGGCAGAAAATGTAGTGGTTGATCACCTCAGCCGTTTGATGAAGGAAAAAGATGGAATCCCTCTGTGAGAGACATTTATAGATGAATAGTTATTTTTTACCGATATGACACCATCATGGTATGCAGACATTGTAAATTTCTTAGTTACTAACAAATTACCTATTGGTTTGTCAACGGCTCAGAGGGATAAGCTACAAAATTAAGTGAAGTACTATGTTTGGGATGACTTATATCTTTGGAGGCACTGTGCAGATCAAGTCAACAGGAGGTGTGTACCTGAAGGTGAAACACCCTCGATCTTAGCCTTCTGCCATTCGTATGCATATGGAGGACATTTCAGAGTAAAGAGGATGACTCATAAATTTCTGGAGAGCAGTTTCTACTGGCCCTCATTGTTCAAAGATGCATACATCTTCTGCAAATCATGTGATAGATGCCAACGGTCCAGTAATCTGTCCCGTAAGGATCAACTACCACAAACTCCTATTATTTTTTGTGAAATTTTTTACTTTGGGGTATTGACTTTATGAGACCTTTCCCTTTGTCTTTTGGTTTACTTTATATTACTTACAGTCGATTATGTTTCTAAATGGGTGGAAGCCAAAACCACCAGATCTAATGATGCCAAAGTTGTTACAGATTTTGTTAAAGCTAACATTCTTTTTAAGTTTGGGACTCCAAAAAAATCATTAGCGATAGAGGGACCCATTTTTGCAAGAAAGTGATGGAAGCACTATTTAAGAAATATACATAGTGCACAAGGTGTCCACCTCTTACCATCCCCAAACCAACGGGCAAGCTGAAGTTTTGAATCAAGAAATCAAATTGATCCTAGAGAAAACAGTGTAGCCCAATAAAAAGGATTGGAGTTTAAGACTAGACGATGCAATATGGGTTTACAGGACGGCTTATAAAATACCAATTAGGATGTCTTCGTATATACTGGTGTTCAGGAAGTCATGACACATTTCGATGGAATTACAGCATATGGCATATTGGGTTATAAAAAGATGCAACATGAATTTGGATGATGCAGGTGTGCATAGGAAGTTGCAGCTATAAGAGTTGGAGAAGATGAGGAATGACTCTTACCAAAATGCAATGATATATAAGGAGAATACAAAGGCTTTTTATGATAAGATGATTTCAAGGAAAAGCTTCATTGAAAGTGCTTCTATATCACTCCAGACTCAAATTATTCCCAGGTAAGTTGTGTTTCCGTTGGGATGGTCCATTTGTTGTTACTCATGTCTTTCCTTTTGGTGCATTAGAGATATAGAGTTTGAAAACCAACATGACATTTAGAGTGAATGGTCATTGCTTGAAGTCGTATTATGAAGGCTTCCAAATAGAGGATTTGGAAGTGTTAATGCGATTGGTGTCACTTGATATAAGCAACAGGGAGTCGAGCCAAGGACAATAAACAAAGGCACTGCTTAGGAAGCAACCTAATGGAAGTCAATTTCTATTCGTTTACATTTTTGTATTTGCTACTTCCGTTAAATTCTCCATTTCTTGCATTTGATGTTACATTGGGAAAAATGTAAGCTTTAAGTGTGGGGGTGGGGACATTAGTTTTATACATGTATCTTTGATCTTAATTATTGCTTATGTGGCTTCTTGGGGGTTTTCCAAATCAAACAAAAAAAAATAAAAAATTTTCCTATTTTTTGTTGCTTTTAAGATTATATAGTCATAATTAGAGTGTAAAATGACTTGAAAAATTCATGGCAATTTTAGCATGTACTTTTTCTCTTGTGATTGGTTAATGTTCATTATTCTTAGAAGAGTGGTGACTAGTGGTAGATAAAAACCAGTGAGATTTTGAGCTGTATTAAACTGACACATCCATATCAGTCTCACTGTCTTTTATTATGTGTGACCTTCATGACATATACATCTTGACTTTGCTTTGATTTTCTATTCAAGACCACATTTTTATCACATCCATTATCATGAAAATCATTAGGCATTCTTTGTTGTTTATGAGCTACATTAGCCGAATAGCCTGCCTATTTATATGAATTTTCCTTTGTTAACCCCCATTGAGCTTTATTAGTCTTTCATTTTGTATAAACCACATTACATGCTTTTATACCTAACCACATGTCGTACCAAAGCCTTAAAGTTAATGGAGCATTTGTTAATTGTTGGTGACTATGATTGTACAAAAGCCTAAGTGTGAGGGTGTGCATACATATAGGTTGGTTATATTTGTTAAAATGCCATGTTATGAATTCTCATGTTAATGTAGCTTCTTTCACTATTATTTTTGAAAAAAAAGGAAGAAAAGAAAAAGAAAAGAAAAAATATTTGTGAGTTTGAATAAAAGTATCAAAGAGGAAATACAATTATTTTGAAAAGTTGTTAATTACTAGTTTCTCCTCCTTAAGTTATATTGAATGGGTGGTTTGAATAAATTACATATGAGGCATATGTTGTTTTGGATGGAGCACCCTTTATGTTATGATTATGTGGTTTATAATGTGAGAGCTGAATTAAGTTATGAAATATATTTGTTGCATTCGTCATAACTAATAGTACCCAGTTCTGAATGAATGTTAACTTGTGCACTTGATATCTCACCAAGTGTTACTTTTGCTTCACTAGCTTGATGACTTTTATGCTACATTACCCTAAATACATCTCACCTTACCCTTGCCCACATTACAACCCTAAAAAAGTCCTTTGAGTTATGATTATGCATATGAGTTTTAGTGGTGGAGAAATGAAATGATATGCAAAGTTATGGATTATTATGATTATGAATGGTGTTTGAGTATACTCGTGGAAATATCTTATTTAAACACCTTTTTTCCAAGTTTACCTTTAAATTACTTAGTTTCTAAGGGTGATGAATGTTAGTTGATCATGATAGAAGCTTTGAATGTCAAGTTATTGCTATAAGGGTCTGAAAGTCATTCATCTTTACTTATGATTATCTATTCTTAAGAACTATGGAAAATGAGTAAGAATTTTTGGTTTGTGATTTTGATTTTGACGATTTCCCTGAGGATAATATATTAGACACACATACTTCCTCAATATATTGGACACATACCCTTCCTCAATATAAGTTCTTCTTCTTGATTGTATTAATGTTTGTTTATTTCAAGCATCATTCTTATTCTGGGAGTCTCAATATAATAACTTTACTAGTTCTCTTTTAATTTTATCATAATGATTTAATTAGCTAGGTTTCTAAGTCACTTTATCAAATAAAAAAGCTTAATTTGTTGTTAAGCTTACCAAGTTGTCTGATTAAGAAAATTTATATTAGAGTTACATTCCAAGCAAATAAGAACTACACAACCTTTTATGATTACATTTCAATTCTCAAGTTATATGAAAAATAAATGATATGTGCTTAAATGTTGATTCATTTATTTTACAACACTTAGTGATTACTACCTTAAAATGCTTAGGATACTCACTTTAGCTCATACTTGATTTTAGGTACATTTCGGAAGTGAAGGAGCTAAAGTGACCCGAAAACATATTCATTGAGTCATCTTCTCAATGTTCACACTTACTTGTCTTCATGAAGCAAGAAGAAGAAGATTAAAAGCAAGAGAAGACAAGAAAATGCCAAGAAAGGTGAGATATATGCTGAAAATACAAAGAAGAATAATACACGAGATAGTTCACGACCTTAAAGTCTCACGCCCATGCCATGCTTCTCATGGTCGTGAGAAGTTGCTCAGAGGTGTGAAAAAGAATGTCACACCCATAAGGCCCTTCTTACACTCGTGAGAAGCCACTTATTGGCATAAGAAAGGGCCAACTGTCCATTTAACCCTAGTTTTTAACTATAAAGGGTAGTGTTGTGACGACAGAAAACGGAACTCAGGGGGACATAAATGAAAAACCTACATTTGTTATCATTTTCTCTCAGTTTTCAACACCAAGAAGGGCACTTATGGCTGATTCTTAGAGGTTGATGGAGAAGATGGAGGGCTAGCCTTCTCGACGCTAGTTCAGAGGCGTAATCGATGCTGGGGAGCATATTAAGCATAGTATCATTGTGTATCATTTTCTTTCCCTCTTTTTAAATTGTTTTCGTTATCTTAAGATTAATGATTAGGTATTGTGTAAGAAAGCTTTTGATGATCTATTGAATCATTTTTCATGAAAACCCATTGCTAGAACTTGAATGTGATATGTAATAGTTGTGTTAAAGGTTGTATATGGCAACTAACGGTGTTGAATCGTTAGGGATGACATAACGTAAGTTAAATAATTTGAGCTTCTATGATTTTTGCTTAGATTGATCTATTTTTCTCACTTGTAATGCAGTAATCCAAATAAAATTAAAGAGCTTGTTCTAAGTTTCCTGATAGTTAGGGTTAACTAAAAGCTTATTTTAATTAACTATGACCTAAGGAAAAGTCTGGATTAATAGAGCTTCTTGTTATTCCATGACCAATAGTTCGGAAAGAGGCGTGAGGACGATAATGTAATGATATATGTTAAAATCTGCATAGGCCGAGATTAAACCAAAAAATTGGGTTCTACATTGATTGAGCCCAAGTTTATCATATAAATTGGCGACACTTTCATAGCTTTTAATATACTTTTTGACTCTTAATTCTTGATTTTGTGCTTAAATTAGTCTTTGAGTGTGAGCTTATATTTTATGCAATTTGATTCTTGATTTTGTGCTTAAATTAGTCCTTGAGTGTGAGCTTATATTTTATGCAATTTGATAGTAAAAATTGTTACAAATTGCCATTAATTGCATTATAAATTTTTCTAAGGACAATTGATACTGCAAATTGCTATTTTTGATTGTAGGAGCCTAAGGAGTCAAAAGGAGTAAGATGAGTCAACATGAGGACGTGAGCTCCAGAACATCCGTTGCGGCACACCAAGAAGAAAGCTCGCTGTGACGTAAGCTAATTATCTTGCCGCGGCGCACCATGAAGGAATATCTTGCCGGCGTAAACTAATTATTTCGCCGCGGCAAGTGATTTAGAAAGTGCACGCCGTGCTGCAACTCTCTCATTACTGCGGCAAACAGTCGGGTATCCAGACTAAATTTAGAAAATTCTCTCATAATTCTAACCTAACCCGCGACCCATCCTTTAAAAACCATGCCAAATTAGGTTAAAGAGGATTTCATTCGGCAGGAAGTGAAGATATATCCCTCGGCTGACACCCAACGACCATTTATTACCTCTCATCCGCGACCATCATCCGCCACCTCCGATTAGTTTCATTGTCAACTTCATCGACTGTCGCTACTGCTACCATGGGTGACATCGGAGCTTCCACGGTTGTGAAGGTTTCTGGAGTCATACACGGCTAGATCATCATTTCCTTTTGAAAATGTAGCAATGGCTTGAGTTCATCGGGCTTCAAAGGGAGTTATTTTTACATTGTCAAGTTTAAATGCATAGTTGTAAATTTCTGAGTTAGGATTTACGGCTGTGTAGTTAAATTAGCTTGGTTAGAGTTTAATCAGGTGTTGAACGATGTCTTGTGTTATGGATTTGGTTATATGTAGAACTTTGATGCTTAATATATCAAGTTTCTATATCTCTTTTTGGCGATTGTGTTAATCATCTTTTATCTGCCTAGTTGTGTTTGATATTGAGATTATACTTGATCCAATTGACCGCTTGCATTAACTTGTCCATTTCACATACTAAGATGCATTTAACAAGGTTTTAAGAAATGGAGTTCATTGATTAAAATCTTGGATTTAAAGAGTTCTTTAAGGTTTGTTATTCGAAAACTTAGTGAATTTCACTCTCGGAAAATTTGTTTTGAACCATGAAAGCCTAAGCTTGTTTTCAAGAGGACTTTATCATATTCGATTATTGTTTGAATTTTCAATTTCCATTTTCCCAAAAATAAAAATACCTTTTTATACATTCTTCTTTAATTTAGTTAAATTTTCTTAATTCCTACTAATGATCCAAACCCCCCTTTTATCAACTTCGTTTGCATTTTTGATAATTAAGCTAGCTTAAACCTTTTTCGCTACTGATTAAGTGAGACGACCCGAGGTTGCATCCTATATTGCAATCATTGGAATTAAAATTTTTGACTCGGTTTCTAAGGGACTGATCTTAAGATTGAACGAAAGAGCCGATCAAAATGGCGCTGTTGCTAGGGAACCAAGAAATTAGTTTTCTGTAGGTTAGCCATTGTCATCTTTGTTTGTCGTTGATAGTAGGAACCTTTTCTTTTGCATTGCATTTTGGATAGTTTAATTTTCATACTTATCCATAGTATAGATCTTAATTTTCCTTTACATAAGCACACTTTTAAAAACACAAACTGTTGGATCCCGATCCCGGAATCCAGTTGCACGGTGCCGGACTCCGGTACCGGAAACCCAACTATCCGGAACGGAAGCAAAGACGGAGGCCGTTGGGCCC
>JANIPN010000217.1:10944780-10960335 GCA_027478595.1 Erythroxylum anguifugum | reverse complement strand
CACGTGTGGATCGGGGGGAGTGGCTTGTTACTCCTCCCTCTTTCTTGTTTAATTTTCTTTGAGTATTAATTCCAATTACTTATTCAAAAAAAAAATCTTACACCGTAGTTAAGAATGCATCAATAATAACATCCAACCAAAATCCCGCGAAAATGTAAAATCTGAAGAGGTTTAATCATATACAATCTTACCCTTATATGATAGAGAAGCTGCTTTTAAAAGATTCACATATAGTGCAAATTAATAATAATACCAAATATCATAGATATATATAACTAAACATATAAAATTATGTAATACTATATATATCGAGGAGTCGTGCTCTTGCGACAGATGTTATCACATTTCAGTTTAGAGTAAAAGACATGCATCTCTCATATAGTTAGAAAATTTTAAATTATTTAGAATTAAAATTTTCTTCTCATTTTTAATTTTTAAAAAACTCATTTTCTTATATTTTAGTTAACAATTGATATGAACATTATACGTGAATTAATATAATGTTCATTTACAAATTAACTCAACTCAACTCTTAAACTAAATATAAACTGATTAAACATAGCTTAACTTAATGTTTTAAGATAATTAAAACCAATTGCTTATTTATGTTAGGTTTAATTAGATCGGTTTAAGTTTAAAAGTAGAACTGGATCGTCACATATGAAATATTTGATTGGTCCACATGTTATGTTCATATCGAATGTGTTCTTTGTTATTTTTAACCAAAATAAAAAATTTTGAAAATTGAAAATCGCAAATAGTAAATAGTTTTTTTTTAATGTTTTAAGATTAAGGGATCTTTTAAAAGTTTCTTAAACTATAAAAGAATTGTATATCTTTTACGATAAGCACGATAATTGAACAAAGTCTTGATATGCAACTAATGAATATTGTTTAGTGCATATCTAAATAAATCAATATAATGTGACATTTATGTGAAGATCCTGAAGGATTTAAACTATATGAAATGAATGATTTTAGTTTCGTACTCATTGAAATTGTAAAGGCTCTAATTTATAGATTAAAGCAATTAATATAAAACAAATATGGAATCATTGGCGAAGGGATATGCTAATGATTCCATACCTCCATCTTATGAAAAATTCTAATGATAGTTATGTAAAATGGAATATTTAGGTAAGTCAAAATTTATATTTTGGTTTTTACATTGAACATGTTTTAATGAGAATTTTTTTTTCTATCAATTCATTTATTGTGAATTGAAGTATTTCTACATCGATAAATACACGCATTTTCTGTCTTTAGTTCTTTCTTGTGAACAGAAAAAGATAGCTGTTTTGGATCCATGGTATTACAGAAATGGTTTTGTGGCATTAAAGATTGGGATGGGTTGTTGGGCACATAATAAAGTTGCCGTGTACCAGAGTGAGTCCCAATTACAAGAGATAACATCAGATAAGATGACAGTGGAAAAGTAGGTTTGAGCTTTTAATGACTTTAAGAGAAATTGGAAAATCGGCTTCAACTGGGCAACAGTTAAAGCCATATTGGCAACGCCTAAATGGTATTATGGTGGTGAGATGATCATGAGGTATTAACTGAGAGAGAGAGTTGATGAGAATTCTAAGTAAACTCATGAGGCATTAAACTAATAAATCATTTTCTATTAAATATGGAAATTTCATTCATTTACAACTTCTCAAATCAGTAAAAATTCACAAAACAATTTTGTTCTTACCAAATGAGTAAGTTGAAATGTTGGCCACAACATTATTGTCACTCAACCAAAAGCCATAAGTAGGCTTACAACAAAGGAGAGATTCTTGTTGCTCCAGTCATCAATACAGCCAATCCGTTGGAAGTTAAAGACAGAACAAATAAAAGAAAGAAGAATATGAAGCAATCAGGCAAAATTCTTGGTGGTACTGAAAAATCAACCCACATCTTAGAACAGTCAGTACGAGGGAATCCCCCCATGTAAGGAGTTGAGCTAAAAATCATACATGAAACTGAAATCAACAAAAGTACACACGTTTAGAACTACTGAATGACAATGGTACCTCTCTAGTGAAATAATGTCCAACCAATTACCCATCTCCAAAGAGCTAGAAGGTCCCCAATCTTAAGGAATATTACCCTTCCTTGGCTAATCTAATTTAGTTCAATATTACTTTACCTCATATTGATGTCCCCTTATACTTACTACTAGTTAATTTGGTTAATGTGATCCTCAAACAGTTTTGATTTTGGGTTAAATTAGTCATTACTTCACCAAATTATGTAAACTTTTTTTTTCTCATAAATACCACGCATTTTCTAAATCTTAAATACAAGTAACTATTTCTACCTTCTATGATGTCTGAACATGACAATATTACATACATCTCTAACTATCTACATATAATTCATACTTTATTTAAGTACAACCGATTAAGCTATTATAATTATGATAGGTCTTAAATAGTTTCAAAATATAATAATTTTTATATGAGATACTTTGGTAATATCAAATCAATTGATCAATTACACAACATCATAATGATGATATTTACAGACATATAAGTAACGTTTCATTAGAGTGATAAATTCTATATTGGCCTCCACGATTACCTCCAAATAATTTGTATTATATTTAAGTATAATCCATTGAGCTATAACGAATAAGATATGTCATAAGTAGTTTCAAAACATAGTAATTCTTATATGAGATACCTTAATAATCTTAAGTTAAATGATCAATTACATAATATCATAATGAGCAAATTCATAGACACATAAATAATATTTCATTTGGAATATTCATAATCGGACCAGTTCAGTAAACCTATTCTCTAAAAAATATTCACGTTGTTTAAATATCTCCATATTTTAGTTTATAGTCTCAACTACTTTCTTCATAAGGAAGAAATTTAATATGTGCTAGTCTTTTTACTCTATTAATGTTCAACTTTAATAGAATAATAACTGAGAATAATTTTGCTATAATATGTAAATATAATATGAATCTCATAATTATTATCTCAACATAATTTCATTTACAAAATATATTTATCTTATAATCTTTATCTTACATCTCAGGTAATAACATGAGATAAGATGGCAGTGGACAAGTAGGTTTGAGCCTTAATGACTTCAAGAGAAATTGGAAAATTGAAAAATCGGCTTCATGACTATTCAACATAGTTTGCATATGTTTAAGCTGCATAAAGGAAGGGAAGAAAGTTGATTGGAAATCATCTTCCAATATTTGAATAAAACAATAATTGTTTTCTTAAAAAATTCCAAAACCTTTTGAAATTTAAGCCTCTTCTTGTAATTCATTATTTGTAATATTTCTACCAAAAAGTTTATTGCTGGATTGGTTAAACTTTAGATTGTTTGCTCTTATAGAGAAGATATTATTTTCTCCAATTAAATTACAAGGAATTTCTCACAGATGTAACGAGAAATAGTTCATTCCATCTTTTTAGAGCTTTTTCCTCATCAGTGAGCGAACTTGATAGTTCCAAGATTCAATACAACAAAGAAGAAGAAGAAAACATCAACAGATGAATTTGATAGTTCAGATGTTCAAAAATGTCAGATCACTTAGAATAGTGTAACATTGATGTCCACTCATACTTACTACTAGCTAATTTGGTTAATGTGATCCTCAGGCAACTTTGATTGTGGGTTAAATTAGGCATTACTTCACCAAATTATGTAAATTTCTTTTTTTCATAAGTACCAAGCATTTTCTAAATCTCTGTTAGGTTCCTCCCTATATACACAGCAAACACAATATTCTCCCTATACACACAACAAACAATTCGTAGAACAAACCTAATCTATCAACTCAGGCACATAAGGAGAAGTTAATGTTGTTAATGGAAAAATTGCCATTCAACTCAATGTGTAAACATATGGAAAGAAGAAGACCAGTCAACATCGCTGGAATTCCCTATAGGCTACAACCCCACTTTTTAGGCAAAATGCCCGCCACTTTCTACAATTCTCTAGAATAATCTCCCTCTCTCTTTCCACTCTCCTTTTATGATTTGATTGTTTTTTCCTTCCCATTCGTCCTCCCCTATTTCTCTCTCACTTGTAGTTATTTTGTAAATACCTCAGCAAATTGCTCCACCTTAGTGTCACTTACTATTTCCTTATTTTGCCCCCTTTTCCTCCTATAATATACTTTATGCATTGGAGACCTAACAATACAACCCCCCCTGTCCTCAAGATTAAAGGTAGGGAATTGTACCTAAATATGGTCAAAAGGTTCCCAAGTGCTTTTCCAAAGTGGCAACCCTTTCCATTGGATCAATACTTCAAACATGTTGGAAGAGTTCGTCTAAACTTCTAATACATGTTCTGGTTGTAGTAGTAATTACAAGTCTTTAGTGAGACATTATGGGAAAGGTTGGCTAGAGACTTTAGTACCAAAAACCTTTTTGAGTTGTGAGATGTGAAAGACTGGATGGACGTGAGCATAAGGGGTAAGATCTAACTTAAAAGCAACTTTCTCAAGTTTTTCAACGACGACAAAAGGTTCATAATATCGTGGACTGAGCTTCACGTTAGGACAAGAAGCTAAAGAACAGAACCTATAAGGTTGTAGTTTCAAAAATACATAATCTCCCACCTAGAATTCAAGTTCACGCCTCCCCAAATCCGTAAACTTCTTCATTCTTTCTTGGTCCTTCACTAGATTGCTTTTATGTTCATCAAGTATCTGATTCCGCTCCCTAAGTTACCATTGAATCGTTCGTCATTTTTCACTATAGTCTGGCATAACTAAGACGGGCACTGTAGTCATAGCCCCTTTTAAATCCTCAAAAGCTTTAGTGGCTTTCGATGTCCACCCAAATCTGTCTTTCTATCTAGTGAGAGGCTCTGCTATCTTTCAATAACCTTTAATGAAACAATAGCAATAACTAGTGAAACTTACAAATCCTCTTAACCCTTTTACATCTTTTGGTGCTGACCAACTTAACATGGACTCCACCTTTGTTGGATCGGTTGCCACACCCTCTTCCAAAATTATATAACCCAAATATTTAACCCTTTCACTTACAAAAACACACTGTTTTTGGTTTACCACAAGTTTATGTTCCTTAAGTAAGGTTAACATTGTATGGAGGTGCTCTAAATGTGTCTACATGTCCCGAATGTACACTAGTATATCATTAAAAAGAAACTAATACAAACCTTCTCAAATAGGGATGAAATACATTATTCATGACTGCTTGGAAGGTCGCCAGTGCGTTTGACAATCTGAACGGCATGACTTGAAATTCGTAGTGACCACTGTAAGTGTGAAAAGTTGTCTTCTCTTCATCCCCCATAGCAATACGAATCTGGTGATACCCTGACTTAAGATCCATCTTTGAAAATATCTTCGCTCTGCCCAGTTCATCAAGTAACTCATCAATTGCTAGGATTGGAAATTTATCTACCACAGTGATCTTATTTAGATCCCTATATGGAATCTCCAACCACCATCTTTTTTTGAACTAGCAGTATCGGGCTTAAAAGCGGACTATTGCTGGGCTAAATTAATCCAGCTTCCACCATCTCTTGAATCATTTTCTCAACTTTGTTCTTCTGAAAGTGGGGGTAGCGGTATGGCTGCAAATTTAGAGATTGCACTCCTTCCACCAATCTAATGGGATGGTCTCTAGCTTGTTTTAAAGGTAGGGTGTTCGGGTTGGTGAATAAATCCCGAAAGTTAGATAACAACTCCAAAATCTCACTATCTTCACTAACTGATTCCAGCACCTATGCGTCCATTATTTCCTTTACTTCTACTATAAAACTGTGCCCAATATCTTTCACCAACTTCATCAAAGTTCTCACATTGACTTCCATATTTGATAGAGATGGGTCACCCTTCAAATTAAACCATTTCTGATCAATTTTAAACTTCAAAGTGAGCAATTGCCAATTCGGTTTTACTTTTCCCTATTGTGACAACCACTCTACACCCAATATGATGTCAACATTTCCTAATTGGAAAGGCAAAAAATCCTATTCAATCTCAATCGCTTAAACCTCTAGCTTTATACCTTTACAGACCCCTTGTCCCTTAATCTAAAACCCATCTCCTACTGTTACTCTGAATCGTTTAGTAGGCTCAATTTCCAAACTCATGTCTTAACCAGAAAAAGATGAAGTTGTGGCTTGCACCGCTATTGACTAGAATTCGTACCTCACAATTGTTTAACTCACCAGTCAACTTAAAGGTCTTACACGGACTGATTCCAGCCATTGAATGAGCTGACAACTTAATTTGGTTCTCTTCTATAACTGTATCAGTACTTGTTTCCTCAACTGCTTGGGTCACTAAAAAAACTAACGGCTCCCCATCTACGTCTTCCCCTTCGACTACCAACAGTTGTAGTTGACAATTATGGTGCCTATCATTTGGCCTAAAAGGTTCATCACATCAGAAGCAAAGGACCCTCGCTAATTTGTTTTGAACCTCTTTGTCTGTTAGTATACGATAAGGTGGTCATCGATCCCTCATTATTGATTGTCTTGATCCTTCGACAGAATGGTTGGTGTGGGGTAAAAATCTGGTCAGGGTTGGATTGAAGGGAGTTCGTGTTTGGGTGTTGTGAGTGTTGTGATTTGGGTTAGTTGGTTGTGTTTGATAGGTTGAAGTTGGGTGAATTGAGTTTTTAATTAAGATGGGTCGACTGGGGTTTGTTGGGTTAGGAGTTGAAGGTTGGGTAGAGTGGTAAGAGGAATAGGTTGAGACATATGTGTTTTGGCTATTGGATTGAAATGTTGAAGGAAACAATTTGCTTTGGAGTTCGTTTAGAAAACTCATAGTAGACTTGGGCCTCCCTTTGGAGTCTCTCATTAAATCCAAAATTTGGTTTCTATCTTCTGCTTTTTGGGTTGTCCCCGTTACTTAAGCCAATGTATTGGGCTCTAAAATTCTTATTTCAGCCCAAATCTCCTCCTTCAACCCATTAATGGCCTCTTTTAGCAATCCTTCTGATAGGTTGATCAATGGTGCTGCTAACTTCTCAAACCAGCTTCTATACTCAACCATCGTGCCCCATTATCGAAGTGACAGTAACTTCTCATGAGTCGTCCCCTCTTACGATAGTTGGAGTCAGCCTAGTAAAAACTTCTTAAATTTGTCCTATTCCCAACCTATGATAGGACTTCTAGATTCCACCCATTGCAACCACTTCAAGGTTAACCCGCCCACACAGATCACGACAGTCGAAATTTTATCTCTTTCCACAATATGGTTCACCACAAAATACCTCTCTACTAAAAGAATTTGCCCTATTGGATCTTCTCCTATGAACACTAGTAGATTCAGATGTCGTGGGTTTTTCTCCACTTCCATCACTGTGCGTAGGGTTTCATTTCCCTAACGTGACGTTGGTTTTTCGACAACCTCATCTCTACTTCTCTCTGCCCCTGATTAGCCTCTTCATTCCTCTCTTCTTGTTCACACTCACCTCCTTGAGTCGTTGAATGCTCGATAGGATCTTTTCCCCTTCTTTGCTGTTGATTGTTCTAGTAAATCAATGTCACAACCGATTAAGCTACTATAATTATGATAGGTCTTAAATAGTTTCAAAATATAATAATTCTTATATGAGATACTTTGGTAATATCAAATCAAATGATCAATTACATAACATTATAATGATGAAATTTACAGACATACAACTAATGTTTCATTAGAGTGATAATTTCTTTATTGGCTTACTTAATCATCTACATATAATTTGTATTATATTTAAGAGTTATTATGAGTAAGATATATCATAAGTAGTTTCAAAACATAGTAATTATTATATGAGATACCTTAATAATGTCAAATTAAATAAGTAAATTCATAGACACATAAATAATATTTCATTTGGAATCTTCATAATCGGACCAGTTCAGTGAACCTATTCTCTAAAAAATATTCACATTGTTTAAATATCTCCACATTTTATTTTATAACCTCAACTACTTTTTTCATAAGGAAGAAATATAATATGTGATAGTCTTTTTACTCTATTAATGTTCAATTTTAATAGAATAATGACTAAAAACAATTTAGCAATAATATGTAATTATAATATGAATCTTATAGTTATTATCTCAATATAATTTCATTTACAAAATATATTTATCTTATGATTTTTATCTTACATCTTAGGTAATTAAAAAAATACACATAAGATAAAGACGTCTTTAATTAATCATATCATAAAATCAACAACCAATTGATTAAAGGTAGAGTATAAACCAACAACTTTATTGTATAGTCTCGTACCTATACTTTATTTTAATTTTTCATAACTTATGATCTAGTCTAACAAGCAAAATTTTCAATAATTTCCTGCATTGAGTAATTGATATACCAAACATGAAATCCCTTAAAACAGGATAATATTCATGTCCACTCATACTTACTACTACTTGTTCGTGTGATCCTCAAGCAACTTTGATTTTGGGTTAAGTTAGGCACTATTTCATCAAATTTTGTAAATTTTCTCCTTTTTCACAAATACCAAGCATTCTTTAAATCTCAAATATAAGTAATTGATTCTACCTTCTATGATGTCTGAACATGACAATATAACATGCATGTCAGATTTGCTGCCATAGAGCTCCTCCAACTATCTCAATATAATTCATATTATATTTAAATACAAATAATTGAGCTACTCTAATTATGATAGGTCTTAACTAGTTTTAAAAGATAGTAATTATTATATGAGATATCTTTATAATATCAAATTAAATGATCAATCACATAACATCATAAACGAGAAAATTTACATACACACAAGTAATGTTTCATTAGAGTAACAAATTCTTTTTAGCTTTCTCAATTATCTCCTTATAATTCGTACTATATATAAGTACAACTGGATGACCTAGTCTGATTAGAATATGTCATAAGTAGTTTCAAAATATAGTAATTACTATATGAGATGCCTTATTAATCTCAAATCAAATGATCAATTACACAACATCATACGAGAAAATTCACAAATAGGTAAATAATATTTCATTTTAGAATCCTCATAATAATATGTCATAAGTAGTTTCAAAATATAGTAATTACTATATGAGATGCCTTATTAATCTCAAATCAAATGATCAATTACACAACATCATACGAGGAAATTCACAAATAGGTAAATAATATTTCATTTTAGAATCCTCATAATCGGACTAGTTCGGTGAACTTATTCTCTAACAAAATATTCAAACATTTGTTTAAGTATCTTCATATTATAGTTTATAAGATCAACTATTTTCTTCATAAGCAAGAAACGTAATGTGTACTAATCTTTCCACTATATTAATATTCATTCTTAACAGAACAATGACTTGAAATAATTTAACGATAATATGTAAATATAATATAAATCTTATAATTATTATCTCAATATAATTTCATTTACAAAAATATATTTATCTGATGAACTTTATCTTACATCTTAGTTAATTAAACAAATACACTTAAGATAAAGATGTCTTTAATTAATTATATCACAAAATCATCAACAACTAATTGAACAACTTTATCTTGTATATTCTTGTACCTATACTTTAATGTAATTTTCGTAAGTTATGATTTAGTCCGACATGCATGCAAAAGTTTCATTAATTTGCTACATTAAGTAATCAAATTATGTAAATTTTCTTCTTTTTTTCACAAATACCAAGCATTCTCAATCTCAAATATAACTGTTTCTGCCTTCTACGATGTCTGAACATGTCAATATCAACATGCATGTCGGATCTGCTGCCACGGAACTCCTCCAACTAACTTAATGTAAGCAAAGATTTTGATAAGGAAATCCGTCAGAATCAATTAACAAGTAAAACAATAGAATCTAAACCACTGCAAATCTCTCCCAATTCCAAATGTCAGAGAGGTCCAGAAAATCACCGCCGCGCCTTCCTCTGAAGGTGAAGTTCATGCTTGCCACTCACACCTTCGGGTCGGATGCCGCTCGTCGCTCCGACCTCACCGTAAACCGCAGCCTTTTAAGCGTCTTCGACCCCAAAGTACCTGCTTCCGCGAAGCCCATCGATGGTGTCACATCCTTTGACACCTCCATCGACCACCATGATGGCAACCTCTGGTTCCGCCTCTACAACCCCACCACCGCAGCGACCGGAGGTTCCAGGATGCCCCTGATCGTTTACTTTCACGGTGGTGGATTCTTCTCCATGGGCGCAGACACCAAGCGGTTCGACCAATTATGTCGGCGGTTTACCCGTGAAGTCCCTGCTGTCGTTATCTCCGTTAACTACCGTCTAGCACCCGAATATCAGTATCCATTGCAGTACCAGGATGGCCTCGACGCGTTAAAGTTCATAGATGGCATGAACTTCGAGAATTTCTCTGCAAAAGTTGACCTTGGACAATGTTTTATGGCTGGTGACGGTGCAGGAGGTAACCTAGCTCATTATGTTACAGTCAGAGCTAGCGAATACGATTTCTCCAACCTGAAGATTATTGGGCTTATAGCGTTACAACCATTTTTTGGAGGAAAGGAGAGAACTGAGTCTGAAATCAATCTGGATGGAGTAGCTCCTGTACTGAGTGTGGAGCGTACGGACTGGGCTTGGAAGGCCTTTATGCCTCAGGGATCAGACCGAAACCATCATGCGATAAACGTTTTCGGACCAAACGGAGAGGACATTTCCGGCAAGAAATTTCCGCCCACACTGGTTTTTGCTGGAGGCTTTGATATATTGCAGGATTGGCAGAGAAAGTACTGTGAAGGGTTGAAGAAATGTGGGAAGGAAGTGAGCTTGGTAGAATACCCTGATGCTATACATGGGTTCTATGCTATTCCTGAATTGCCTGAAACTTCTCTGATGATGGGTGAGGTGAGGGCTTTTGTGCAAAATCGGTTGCGATCGCTTATTAATGAGTAAATTCTGTAATTGATGAATTGTACTCTTTCTGATAAGTCAGTGTATTAACTAATCGCAAATTAGGAGTGCAAATTATAATGATACTCTTGGCATGGCAGGGATATGAAGACGGGTTTCAGTAAATCTTCTTAGTTGGTTTTCTTAGTTTCATTCCTTTCCTGCAAAACCTAATGTCTATTAAAATTAACTAAAAGAAACCCTCCATGGTCTCCTCTCACTGAAAGCATTAGACACATAATTAGTAGATTTCCATTGTAGAATAAAAAAAGAAGAAGAAGAAGAACGAAATCAATGCACTGTAGAGAGAGGACGCTTGCACGCACTCTTTTCTTCTTTCTACATCTCAGTATGTGAAAGAAATCTTAATATATCAACCCTCAGAGTCAGAGTCACGATTTTGTTTTCTTATGTAAAGTAGTGTTCCTCGTCTCCAAATTAAAATCCAATGTTTGAAAGCAAAGGTCCTGGTGGATGAACTCTCAATATCTCTTTCACATTTGCTTGAACATATACAATACGTTGAGTAAGAGAAACTAGAGAGAGAGGAGAAACCAAAATTCCAGAGAGAAATTAGAGAGGAGAGGGTCTTGAAGACTTGAAATTAGGGTTTTAGAGAATTGGGAATTAGGTATTACGTCTCAATTAAGTTGATTAGAGTGTTTCATATAATTAAAAATAATTGATAGTCATAAATCAATAATGCACAAAGAACTAAAATAATCTTGTCAAAATGTTACACATTTGATTTAGAATATCCAAAAAATTGTTTTTATGAATATATAAATATGATTAAAATTCTTACTATATATATTATTAAAAAAATATTTTTATTAGAAAATTAAAGATATTAATATTTAAAGATGTTAAACCAATGGAAATCATTTAAACCAAAATCTATGTTGATTAATTTAAATTTTCAAATAATTTAGGTTGGTTCAAATATAAGATGACCATTATACAAATGGATATATATTGTATTGTATTGTTTACAAGAAAAATTAAATTTCAAAAAAAATTCTATGTATTTCTTGGTTTTGTGAAATACTTTGATAAATAGGTTTTGGTTGATTTAAAATAATATTTTCTGCTGCATTTTGGGAAATTATTTTTGATAAATCTTGTCTTCAAGAGATTTTTTTAAAGATATTTCTAACTTTGGGGTTATAAATGATGTAACTATTCTCATATATTTATTTGGGAAGATAATGAAGATGAAACCTTATCATGTAATTTTGTTAGAATGAATGCTTATTAAATTAGAAAATATTTGTCTAAAAATCAAAGAAAGCTCATTTTTAATTGATAAATGAAAATTTTTAATTTTAATTAAGAAAATATATGTTTCTAATAAATTAAGAAATTTATTGTTCAAACTAATATAAAAATAATTATTAAATAAAATGGAATACTAATCCTGTAAATAAATAAAATATTTTTAATTTATCTCCATCAAATGAAATAAATATATTTATTTTTTAATTTTTTAAAGAAACACTTTTTCTCAATTTTAAGGAGTCTAATTAATTGGTTTTAATTTAATTGAAATATAATTAATTTTAATTCTAGAAAAATAATAAGAATCTATCTAATTATTAATCTTAATTACAATAAAATTTTATTTTAATTTTTAAAATTATAAAATTTTTAGAATAATTTTAAAATTCTTTTTAAATATAAAGTTTAATTTATTCAAATAATATCATTACTTTATGTTTGAAATAATTATGTTCAATTTTTAGGATTATATTAGTTATGTCTCCATAGCTTTTATTCAATTTTAGAATAACTTGTTCTTAAGATAGGTATAATTTAAACTTATTCCTAAATAAGCTTTATTTAGGAATAAACTTATTTCTCTGACAACACAACGTCGATGACTCTCTAGTCGCCTGAACGTGACTCCTCCTTATCACATCGGACCACCGCCGACAATGGCACATTCAAGAAAACAGACCACAACTGAACAGTCTGAACTACGAGCAAGGCCTAATGTCAACTCACTGTTGGAGAAAATAAAGAAGAAAGTAAATAGGTATTTTTACAAGAAATAGGTCTTCTCTGTGTTTGTTAAAACTCATAATTCCAAACATGGACTTCTCTGATTCTACTGTTTAGGTTTTAAATCTTTGCAAAAATTAGAAATCTTTGCATAATCAATTTCAAATTTAATATCAGTAATAAATCAAATAAATAAAATTAAAAATAACTCGAATATTATTGTTCTAGGCGAGATCCAATTTAGCATCGAAATAAGAATAAAACTTATTTATTTAATTTCCCAAAAATTAAAATTACTGGAAATATTATAATATATAAACACAATAAAATATGAATATAAATAATATTTTATTATATATTTTGATATTTTTGTATTTTTGAGCTATTTTTTAAATTAATTCATTGCAACCATCATAGTTACACTCATTCAATTTTAATAGTATCCACAAAGACAAGTTAAGGAAGTTCTACTTTATTTAGAGTCTATCCCTATTTATAATAAGATTAAAAATATATTTAAACTATAATTGAAATATAATTTTAATTTCGATTAAACATTAATAAGGATTAAAATTAATTAAAAGTAAATACTAATTAGGACAAAATAAGATTCAACATTTTATATTGATTCTTATTTATTAAATATGCCATAGTTAATCCTAAATTTTCTTAAATTTTATAATCAAGTCCAACATAATTAAATTACTTTATCTCAATAAATATTCTTTGTGTATGACCCATTAGCTAGAAATTATAATGTTAAATTGTATTTCAAATTAGATAAATTAAACCCATTTAATTTATTTTTTATTATTTAATCAAATAATTTATAATCATATATCAAGATTGATGTCTAGGAATATAATATAATATTGAGTCTAATTACATTAGTTCTCTATTATTAATAATTGATTCTATTAATGACGTTTGAAAATTATTTTCAAGTATTCTTCCATCTTGGTTAGAGATTTCTCAAATCAATACTAATTGAGAACAACAAGACATTTTTCCTAATTATTTTAGAGCGATAGATTATATATTGATTACTTAATTACCTCCATATAATTCATGTTATTTCTAGCTACCCCTGATAAAGATAGGTCATAGATAATATTAAAATATAACAATCTCTATATTAAATACTTTGAAAATATAAATCAAATTATCACTTACACAATCATCATAATGAAAACTTCAATAAATATACAAATAATGTTTCAAATAGAATTTTCGCATCGACTCATTTTAATAAACTTGTTTTTTAATAAGCACGCATACATCTAGCAAGAGAGTTAAGAGTTACATACTCAAGATCAATTTCTTTATGGCATTCGATTCTATCAGTTGGAGCTTCATTCGATTATGTCTTGAAGCTTTTCATCTACCTCAAAAATTTGTTAAATGGATTATAGTTTGCGTCACTTCTCTCTCTCTCTCTCTCTCTGAGTATTTTGGTTAATGGCCATCCATCTCTTTCCCTTAAATCAGTCAGAGGAATTAGACAAGGGGATCCTCTATCTCCTTATCTATTTACCTTGGTTATGGAAGGTCTTTCTAGGCTATTTTCCAAGCTTATTCACTACAATGGTGGTTTTCAATACCATTATAGATGTATGGAGCTACAAGTCACTCATTTGATGTATGTCTATGATCTTCTTCTCTTATGTGGTGCTGACCTCTCTTCCATTCATAGAATTATACATTTGTTGGAACTATTTGCAAATTGGTCTGGTCTTAAACTCAACCTTAATAAGAGCAGTATATTATTTTCCAAGGATGTGAGAAACTAGATGGAAATCAAAAGAATTATGGGCCTTAACTCCTCTCACGCTCCTTTTAGATATTTGGAAGTGCTTATTATGTTCTCTAAACCTCTACTCCAAAACTGCTTATGGAAAATCTAAAATCTAGAATCTTAACTTAGCATAATCGCTTTCTTTCCTATGCAACTAAACTCACCCTTATTATCTCTATGCTTAACAATATTCATCTTTAATGGACTGCTCATGTTGCTTTGCCAAAAAAAGCTATCAAGGAGATGGATAGAGCTATTAAATCCTTCCTTTGGTCTGGTACTTTGGGCAACTCCAAGAGGGCTAGAGTTAAATGGAATGGGGTACTATCCCTAAAAGGCAAGATGACATAGGAATCATTTTCATTTCTAATGTGCAAAAGGTTATGGAGACTATATACAGATCATGACGCTCTTTGGACAAAATGGATCCATAAATACTACTTGAAGAACTCAGACTTCTAGCAAACTGATTTTTCTAAGGAGGGATCTTGGATCTTAAAACAAATGATGAAATTGAGGGATATCATATACATTTGTATCAACCACAGAATAATGGTGCTAAAACCTGGATTTGGTTTGAAAATTGGCTGGAAATCAGTCCTCTAACACAAGCAAATGGAGAGGGAGTATGGAAGACATTTGCATTCTCTGTTGTAATGCAGCAAAACTAGAGATCATTTGTTTTTCCTCTGCATCTTTTCAAAAATGTCAGGAATCCCACATCGGACAACTATGAAGGCATTCTAGAATTTATAATAGTGTGCAAACCTCCCCCTCTTGAGCTAGCTTTTGGGGGTGAGTTAGGCATTTCCTAACATGGTATCAAAGCCAATTTGTCTCGATGGTTTAGGGCGGTGCCCGGTTATGTCCCTTTGCCCAATATGTCCATCAGATGT
>JANIPN010000217.1:10877956-10890929 GCA_027478595.1 Erythroxylum anguifugum | reverse complement strand
TTATCTAAATGAAAGATTTGCCACTTATATCGTTTTATTAGATATTAAGAAGACACGTAATCCGAGAGAAACAAAAAGTAAAAAACTGAAGAACATGGATCGGCAGAAGATAACATAAAGCTCATCCATCGGAAGCGATGACGTGGCAGCTCGGAATGCATTTACGCAAAAGAGATGATTGCAAAAATTATCAAACGCAAAGTTGCAAGCTTTCCTACGTCACCTGATTTTCCAGCAAAAAATCCCTATAATTTCAATTAACATTGAATATTAATGTTTTGAGAACCTTTTGTTTTGGGAAAGGAACGAACTGATTGACAAAAGAAAATCATTTCTTCTTCAGATTTGTGAACTCAAGCAAGGAATCTGACATCTGAAATAAATGTTTCCTTGATTCACTCCATTATTTTGTGTTTGAAATATATAGAAGACCATTTTGTTTGCTCGCTGTAATCCCACTGATTCTTATCTGAATTTGAGAGAAGACTCGAAATTGATTGTGTTGGCCTGAAGAGAAGTGAAGAGGGGAAATGGCGATTTCGAGGAGTGGATTTGCCACTTGGTTTGACAAGAAGGTGGCTGATCCTTTCTATGAGATCCTTCGCAGGTACAATGCCAAGTGCCCTTCTTTGCTTTCTTTATGTCAATAAATGAGTTAATGAGTTGGTTTGATTTTCCTTTGTTATTTGTTGCAGAGGTGCAGAGCCAAGACAATTGGCGTTCTCTGCTGCTCTTGGTATTACTCTCGGCATCTTCCCCATTTGCGGTATGCTGTTTTAACTGCTATTTCTAATGTTGCCTTGTATAAAGCTTCGAATTTTCCGCTTGCATGATGATCTACTGGTTATCCGCATTCGCTGTTAATCCCCTCAAGTTTTGTGAGGATGATGTCAGAAAATTTTTTTGTCACCACAATGTAAAGAGTGCCCTATTCCTTTCATGTGAGGTTTCTTTTTGCCATGACTTTGTAAAACCCATTTCTTTTGAGAGGAAATACGATTAAGATTGACGAAGGAAAGAGTGAGTGTTAGTTGAAGGTTATTAATCCTGCAGAAAGAAATACTTTAAAACTACCAAAACTCCACAAGGTATCAAAGTACTAGAAAAGAGCCACCCACATACCGTTAAGCTATGTTTGGTTAGACGTATGGTTTTCAATAGAATAGAATAGAATGAAATGGTTTATAATGGAATGAATGTAAGTGGATGTAATATTAGAAATTTGTTGTTTGGGAGAGATGGAAGGATTCATAATGTGATATGGTGAAATGTTGTTTCGATGAAGGGTTTATAATGTAATATAGTATAAAGTTGTTTATCATTTTACATTCCATCCTGAACCTTTCAAATTGAAAGTTTTTTATTTTTACTGTTTACGATAGAATGAGATGTAATATGAAACCCTTCTCTTCCATCCCATTCCATTATAAACTCTCTTCTCATGCGATGGAATAATATTCTATTCCATTCCATTCTATTAATAAACCCCTAACTAAACATAACCTTAGCTTATTAAGGATTTACATTCCATTCAGCATAGCTTCTTTTTTTTGTTTTGTTCTTGGATGTTATTATGGTTGAGATTTGATAGTTCTTTAATGTCATTATATGGGTGAGAATGGATGTTTCCTTGTTAGTCTAGTTTCTACTGCAAAGAGCTGGCTGGCATGCCTTCTGTCACCAGATTAAACTTGAGTAGAATGTGTGTTTGCTGTGTATCTCTGACTCCCACTCCTACTCCCCTGTCCTATTTCTATTCCACTCTTGGATGATGGAACTAAAGATTTCTTTCTTTAACTTATGCCGGATTTTTCATATTTTTACTTTTTATCTTGTACATTTAGATCTTATGCTTCTGAATCTCAATATACATTTGTGGGCAAACTCTGCAGCCTTTTTTAACAGTTTATTTGGTTGAACATGGTATCTTTACTAATAAATGAACTGTTGCGATTGCTCTAAGTCTAGCTTTAGGTTTTCTACAACAGAAGATGAGTTTGTGAAGTATATAGCAGCTTCAATTCTGGGACCCAAGTAACCATATATTGTTGTTCACAGGGGTCACTGTTCTGCTTTGTGGGGTGGCTATTGCTTTACTTGGGTCTGTTTGCCACGCTCCAACTGTGATGTTAGCTAACTTCATTGCTACACCAATAGAATTGAGGTGGTTTCGTCATCAGTCTTTAACATTTATCTCTTTTTACTGAAAAATTTGAGAATATATATATATATAACATTATTTTGTTCACACTTAATTTACTCAATGTTGGTGACTTTTAGCACTTCAATTATTTGAGTGATAATCTTCTGGATTAATGTTCAACATGTCCTTATTCTATCAAATGCACTTGACCATCTTATTACCTTCCCATGAATCTTATTCTCAGGAGTTTAATCTTGTTTTATTTTTTCAAGTCTTGTGGTACCCTTCTTGCGATTTGGTGAAGCTATCTCTGGTGGGCCTCATTTTCCATTGACATCTGATGCTTTGAAGAAGGTTTTGACTGGCCAGGCTTCACATGATGTTATATTAAGTATTGCACATGCGGTAGGTAGCCAATTCGAGGGAATTTAAGTATTGAACATTTTGTGTATGCAGTTGCTTTGCTGCTTCAGGTAGTTAGTGCCTACTTTTCCGTGCCTATTTGTGTTCGTAGTCGGTAGCATAGCTACTTATATGCATTATTGGCTGAGAAATTTAAGAATGGGATGATGCAGAGCCATGAGAAATATATATCTGAGTACAATACTATCAGAGCAGCAAAAGAAATTGCAACTTAAATTCATGATGAGAACAGACCTATTAGAAATGTCAGGAGTCAGTGCACCTTGTTTTCACTTCATCTGCATATTTGTGATTTTTCTTTTTGAATAAACTTGTTATCTCCATTGCTAGTGTAATAATGCTGTGGTATACAATCGCATGCCCGTGCAATATAAGAAACTTCCAATGATTAACGAGGGATGATTGCCCTGCCCTCTGAACATCCTATTCTCTTAAAGCACCTAAACATTATGCCCCTATACCAAATTTCTGGTTGCGATGAAGTGGCCTGAAAGTGAAATAGAGACTTTGTGGGAACTTTTAACATGGGAAACACTTTTTTGGTGGGAAACACCTCTTCCACCCAAAACACAACTGTCCCAACACCTAATTTCTTGTACTTTATAGTGCAGTTTATTGTCCTCAGAAATATAAATTAATGCTGAACTATATGGATACATGCAAGTCTTATTCCTGGTGTTGGATGTTGGAAAAACTTAAGATTAGGAATAAATCTATGCAACATCAGTGTCATGCTTCAGTATAGCTTGGGCCTTCAATTTTCTTCTGTAAGTCCACTTCTCTGCAAATTGATAGATAAATAAAATGACAAAGAAATGGAAAGATTGCAGTGAATTTTCAAGTGATATTGTATATTCCTCATTTTTTATCTGTTTATTAACCTATATTGCAAACTGTAACCTTAATGGTTGTATCAAAGAGTACAGAAGCTTGTTGCTATGGCCTAACCAATATAATTTGTGTCGGGATAAGGTGATCTTATGGCATTGCAATAATCTTGCAGTTGTTAGGATGGCTTGTTGCTGGACCCTTCATCCTTTCGGCTCTATACATAATATCCTTGCCATGTTTCAAGATCTTGGTTCGCAAGTTCAGCACTGTTATATCAAGCCCAAAGAAGCCACCTAATTCTCATGCAGAAATCAGGCTTAAGGTGAGAGATGTTTAATTAAATGGAACCCCCATATGCTTTCTTAAGCTACTGACAAGGAAGATGATTGATTGACATAGTAATTGTTTATGTATATACAACTTGCTGAAAATGATTTTGTACATAAATGTCATGCCTTGACAGGAGTATGTTTTAGCCATTATTTACATACTTTTGTATATTTTCCCTGCTCATGAAAGAGGAAAGCTCTTGATTAACTTGATCAACTTTTTATATTGGAAGTATGAACTCTGGACTGCATTCATTCCGTTGACGATTAATATTTGCTGGGGGCTCAACCAACCTCAAATTCTAGTACAGTTTTCAACTCTATTGAAGGTAGTTTTAAACTCGCTTACAGGGTGTATGTACGCCTCTAGTTTTGTGAGGTTTCTATAGAATTCCAGGGGGTTGGCATTCTCAATCCATCATGGCTTAAACACATGCCATAAAAGGCAAGAGGAATGCAGTCACTAGAGCTATAATACTTCTTAGTTTGGTGAGGACAATCCTAGACTTTTCTAACCTGAAGACCCTTTTCTATGTTCTATGTCCATAATATCTAACACACACAAGTAGCTATCTTTTGTGCCTTCATGGTTGGGGCAATAAATTATTCTACAGAGGTCGTCGTATGATATCATAATAAGCTGACCTTTGGATGTAAGTAAGAGCCACCATGAACAGGACAGGTCCTATTCACAAATCTGGTCCGTCTCACAGTTCAATTATGTGTCAAACCAATCCCTTGGCTTATTGTTGCTGTCCTTTTCAATTTCAGTTTGTACACTTGCATTAAAATACTAAAATCACATCGAATTGCCGTGAAGGATATTTGTATTAGATTGAAATCTTAATCACGCACACTAAAACGTGATAGTGTTCCCTTTTATTTATAATATCAACACCTTAGTGACATTGACATTTTGTCAGATTGAGTGTATATCATCACCTTTGACGATCGCCCTCAACACGTAATTAAAATTCGTTAAATCTAAATTTAAATATAATAAATTTTGATGCTCGACTTGCTGATTTTTATCATTTTAAAATGTTAATAAAAACAAATGTTGGAATTTTTATAATTTTATTTTTAATAAAAAATAATGATACCACGCTCTATAATACCACACTACACATAAGCTTACTTGAGTTATTCTAATCAAGTCTTCGAGCTAGAGCACATGCTTTTGTTCTTGGAATGTTACAATAATAATTTGAAGAACGGTGTAGTTTCAGCAGACTGCAAATCACGGAGAGCTTACGACGTCGTATTCACTCCCAGTCAAGATGCTGACTTCAGTTTCCAAGAAGTTGATGGCGGATATGCTGGCCACTTCCACGTGACCTAACCTAACCTAACGGCTATCCCTATTATTATATTTAATTATTTATATATTTGTATTTAGACTTTCTTAGATCAATTTCTTAGGTTTTGCATGTTAAAAACTGCAATCAAACAAACCCTATTTCATTTCTTTATTTAACGTTTTTTATTTTACTAATTCTAAAATATTATTTAAAAATACTTTATAATATTTGTTACTAATTTTGATTATTTTCTAAATTAAAATGAAGTCAAATTAATTATACAAATTTAATAACGTATTTAACACTCAATTATCTGAAATTTTGAATAATTATAATAATTGCTAAATTATTTTATAAATAATTATACTTCTTAAAAATATTTAGTAGTAAGATCAGCCTCTTACAAAAGTAATTGCAATCTTCAAGTGCTGCCTTAAGTTATGCTGTGTCAGTCCATTGTTCTATAACATGATTAGGTTAATTGCTTCAGTAAGTGTATAAAAGGTTCGGTCTTTTTTAAGAGTTTCCCCTCTCTGTGTGCTTCTTTCATCGGTCTTATCAATCTCTCTTGTCCACATCTTTTTGTCCTGTATTTTGACGTCGCTTCTTCACGTTAGATTTGATCTGATTCTTCTAGTATTCAGGTTCACTCTGTTTTTCCCAGCTAACTCTGAAGACACTCTAACTAACATTGCTTCTTCTCTCTGTTCGGATTTGATGTTAAATTTCTATCTTACTCTTCCATCTACTCGATTTCTCGGCTTCATTTCTCATCTGGGTTCTTCACAAAGCCTGCATTTTGGCATCGTTTGTGGTCTGTATTGGAGTCTTTTAGTGGTTGAGCTTGTGTTGGTGGCGAGACTGTTCCTTGGTCATGCCTTATTATAATCCAGAACGTCCCAGTTGTTGTCCAGCTACTTCTATTCCTTTTACATATTCATCCTCTTATCCGGCTAATACATCAAAAGTAGCTACGGCTCAGCTGAAGATGCTCCAAGCTTTTATCTTTTCAGTGCCAATTCTCTTCATTTTTATTCTCCTCTTCTTGTTCTACTTGTTCTACCTTCGGCGCAGGAGGGTTGACTGGGCCTCTCTTCGTATGAGAACTTCTATTCAAGACAGCAATGACATCTTCAGAGTAAGATTTTTGTCCTTTCCGACATAAATAGGGTTGTGTCTTTTTGGGTTAGTAATTTTGTGTGTGCTTGTGCCTCTTTTATTTGTTTTTCTTGCATAGCAGGCTGAATTGGGCTTGAAGAAGGAGCTGAGAGAGATGTTGCCGATTATAGTGTACAAGGAGAGCTTCTCTGTTAGAGACACACAGTAAGAATTCATCTTAGTAATTTGTATATATTCACGTGCTCCATCCTTTGGTATAGTACTGGTTCCAAATGTGGAAGGCAAAAATTTGGTATGTTGATCACAGGTAACGAATAATGCTGATTTCGGGATGAGTAAGGAGTATAATGGGTATAAACATGTAATCATCCAATAGCTTAAAGCAGGTCATTTTCGGGGTTCATATCCTTTAAATGGTCAAAATTTATAGACTCCATGTTCATTATCTTGTAACCACTCTTGGGACTCAAGTTGCTGAAACCCTCCCGCTTTCTCTTACCAACTTCAGCTAGTCTCTATATTTGCCAGTGTATTCATACGTATTTGGTGCAAAATAATACTTTTACTTAAAACTGTTTTTTGTTTCCCATTGGTGCTGCTGGCAAAGGTTAACCATGTTCATGGACATTTTTGGGGAGCTAGCGTGCGTCCAAGTTTGAGCTCTGGCTGCCCTTTGGTAATTTTACGTTTGATTCTCTTCCTGGGATGAAATGAAAAGGATGTCATTATCATATGATATTAGGATTCGAACAACTTTATTTGCTTTATTCGAAATGGAAAATAGGCAGAAGACTTATCTTATCCAGTAATTGGAGATCAAGGAAAGAATATGAAGATCGAACTTTTGGAGGTACTTTTTGTGAAGCAGAGTATTGTCATGAGGCTATGCTGACTCAAATGGCTGCATTTGATTTAGCCAAAAACGAAATTGAAATCTGTAGTTTTACCAACTTCATAAGTAGATGGCTATGATAATGCTTTCTGATGTACCTAAAAGAGGATATAACAGTATGGAAAGATGATTTCTTTGTAGATGTGATTTCTTTGTAGATGCCTCTTTTGAAACATAAATCGAGAATGATTTTGAGTGCTGTTATCAGGATATAATTTTGCGTTGCAGGAGATAAATCAACCAAATTACTGTCAATATATGTGCCAATTAAGGGCATATTGAAAAGATGAACACAAACCCTCAAGTTCTCAGCATGGTTATTTCTGCCATTGCCTTTCAAGTCTGCTTATTATCAATCAGGGCTGTGTTATCTGCTCAGGAACAGTACAACTAGGGCTAGATGAATGGCAGGCCACTACATAATATAACCATATCATCTGCCCATAAAAAATGTTCTTAGTTTGCTCCTTAATACCATTTGTCACAATTATATGCATGCTAATAGCACCATTGTATAATATAGACATTTTACTAGTGGCATATATATGTAGGAATTGATAGTTTTTGTTACTAAGAATTTATTTACTTTTCCAATAGGATTTTCCTTTTCAGTTTGTGTTTATTATGACTATTAGTCTTGAGTATTGAATTTGAATAGACTACTTATCTTCCCTCATATCTTTATAAACACCAAGTTTGTACACGCTCTTTTCTCTGTCCTTTTATGTCTACATTTTTCTGCTGTTACTGTTCTACTTCTATGTGCTACTATACTGCATTGGCTTGTATATTTTGACAAATAAATCTGTAATCAGAAGATCCTGCGAAGATACTTTTCGTTTCTAGTCTGTACATTATTTGATGAGGTGCTGCTCTATGTATTAGGTGCCCAGTATGTCTAGTGGACTACCAAGCAGAAGATAGGCTTCAACGAATACCTTCGTGTGGCCACACATACCACATGGACTGCATTGACAACTGGCTTGCCAATCACACGACGTGTCCACTCTGTCGCCTCTCTCTTCTCCCATCTTCTAAAGTTCACAGTGAATCACCTGATAATCCGGTAGGAACTGAAACAGTGATTGGTGGTGAAGCATCTGTTGAACCAGGGTCACAGGCTCTGCAAGTTTTGCATGGTACACAACACCTGCAGTCAAGTAATGAAGAGTTTGGAACCGTCCAAAACAATGTTGAAGAAGAGGAAAGAAGATCTGAAGATGATGGGGGTGTGAGAGAGTTTGAGAGTAGAAGGATTGATAGCGAAGAGCACGACCAACGGTAGAAAGTCTTTTGGTAGATTTCTCTACACAGTATTTGTTTTGAAGGTCTGATTTAACTGACTTAGTCTTTTCTTTTACACACCTGCCACATGAAGGAATAACTGCCTGAAAAATTAAATATATTGTTATATTTGTGTGCTGGACAATATCTGCCTTGACGATGAAGATGAGCACAAGATCATAAATTGAGTGTTGAACTTGAATGCTTCTATTGGAAACCATTAGTTTCGGGATTAGTGATTCGTTCTTTATATCATATTAAGACTATCAATGAAATGAATTTCTCGTCTTTTTGCAGCTTGGTAAAATGACTGTAATAAGGAAACTTGCACTGGATCATCCCTCCATCGACCATCCCACACAGATCCCTTTTGGAATGAGTAGGAGTTGCATGAGACGTTCTATGAGTAAAATTTTCATGGCAGCTGTGATAACCAGTTATTTTCATGAACTGGAATGGAGATTGTTCCAAACGACCAGCATGGGGATGCTGGATTCAAAATTTCCAGCCTGATCGCCACAAATTGTTAATGAGGGTCTTTGGAATTTTTTTTCCCCCTCTGATTCTTCCCATTTTGGGAGGGATCAATGTGGTGGAATGACTATTTAGGAATTGTACTTGCTAGCCTTAGGAATTCGGCATTGTATCATGCCTACACTTATTTCAGCTAGCTTCTTTAGCGTGTGATTGTACCTTGGAGCAGTTTAGTATAAGCATTGCAATATCAGAGAAATTGTGATAATTTCACACTTTATCACTTTATAGAGAGAGTATGATGTACTTTAAATAGAGGAGTTTCACTTGATATGTTTATTTATCATTCATGAAATTAAACATCTTCTCACCAATAATCAGCACAGGAGCATTTTCCTTCCTTAAAATGGTGAAATCTGCTCACATCTCTCACTATTATTTCTCTCTCAAAGACCCTTGATATCATCTTGCTAACCTCATGACAGTCACTGCACACTCTCAGGTTTTTCACAATTCGAATACAAGCCCCCGACCTTGTTACCAGAAAACCAAAAGCTATTGCCAACCTCTCACTGTGTACCTTAATAACAATCTCTTTCTCTTCCTCTCCAATATCGTGTAAAACCGATGCAATGTTGGGGGTATAGCCAGCTTCTGCTAAACGAGTTTCGATTCTTTCAAGCATTTTGTAGATTTCCAGAGAACGTTCGTGATCTCTATCCCCTGACACAAATCGGTGAACCATTCCCTGGTCTTCAATCAAGCTCCAACCGGCAACTTTAGAAGTATTTCTTTCCACCATTAATTTTCGTACTCGAACTACATCTTCCCACTTCTTGGATTTTGCGTATATACTGGATAATTGCACATAGTGTCCATCATAAGTTGGATCCAATTGTATCAATTTATTTCCAATCCTCTCTCCCATTTCTTCTAGTCCATGAATCCTACAGGCACAAAGCAGTGTTGCCCACAAAACTGGATTAGGTGAAAGATCCATGCTTTCAATCATTTCAACGGCTTGAGATACTAAACCAGCTCGACCCAATAGATCAACCATACAGCCGTAATGCTCCATCTCTGGCTCAATGCCATAAACATCTCCCATCAATCTAAAATAATGCCACCCCTCCTTAACCAGACCTGCTCGACTGCAAGCATTCAAGACCCCGATGAAGGTCACATTCACCGGGCAAAGTCCTTCATTTAAGAATCTCCTGAAAAGTGCTAGAGCTTCCTTTACAAGGCCGTGTGAAGCCAGCCCACATATCATAACATTCCATGTCGAAATATCTCTTCGTGGCAACTTATCAAACCAGATCCTAGCTTGCTCAATGCAACCACATTTTGCATACATGTCGAGAAGTGCTGACCCGAGTGTTACTGTCATGGGGATATTGAACAAGTCTATGAGAGAATGAACCATCCTGCCATGTCCAAGCAAGCCCAATTGTGCCGACGCTGAAAGCATTGTCACCAGTGTGGCCTCATTCGGTGGTAACCCGCATTCTCTCATCCTTCTAAAACAATCCAAGCTCTCTTCAAGCTTCCCGTTATGCACATAAGCCATAATCATAGTATTCCATGAAACAACATCTCGTTCAGGCATTTCCACAAACAAGTTCTCCGCAGCACTAACTTCACCATCTCTAGCTAAACCGCCCAACATCACGTTCCATGTGACCACATCACAACGTTGCGGACTTTCCTCAAACACTTTCTTTGAACTCTCAACCTTGCAACAAGAAGAATAAAAATGAATCAAAGCATTCTTCACGTATACATCCTGTCCAAAACCAAGCCTCAGCAGCTGACCATGAATCTGCATCCCATCACTTAAACCCAAACTCTTGCTACAAGCTTGGAGCAGAAAAGTGAAAGTATAATTATTGGGTCTTGCACAGCTTCTCAGGATAGAATCGGAGTAAAAGACAAGCGATTTACGCGGCGACTCACTCTTAGCAATGCAACGTATCATGTTATTGGACATGAAAACAGGTGGGTTCTTGATGGTTTGATGAATGGCGAATGAATACTCAAGTGGGGTTGACGGGCAGACAGCGAGAAGTGCAATGAGGTGACCCAGAAACGAGGCGTTGCTGTGAAGGCCAGAGACGACGATGCGAGCATGAGCTTGTTTGGTGAAGGAGACTGAAGGGTTTGCAGTTGAAAGGAGAGAAGATGGAAGAACAGTGATGAAGCGAGGATGTGAAAATACGGTGGTCGAAAAGTATTTCAACTTCTTATTGCAACCAAACATTAAAGTGATGAACAAAACATAATTGAAACCTTAATGGAGCGACTGTGAACCTCAACGTCAAGGCACAGCAAATGTAGGTTCTTTTGCTTTATGCAAAATAATGGGGCTACATTAGAGTAGTACCCTTCACGATCTGCCCCATCTTTCTCCCTAGAGAACTCACTGTTTGTTTATCTCTCTAAAACCACGAGTTTTTTTTTTTTTTGATTCCATAGTTATCTTCGACAGGGTGTTTGGGTTTTTGTGTAGACAGAGAGAGGATAGCTACCTTATGCGATCTAATAGCTACATTGAGTAAATCGTCGGGTACACGAGAGATGAATTAGTTAACAGACAAAGATCAAGGAAATGTTCCAGCTGCTTCAGGTGACTTGACTCAATTGGCTGGGGTGGAGCTCCGGCGGAGAAGATGTTCCAGTCGGCGAGATGGAGGAGTGAAAAGAACAAGATCAAAGCTGTTTTCCAGTTACGATTTCACGCAACTCAGGTAGTCCTTAATTTTTATAGTTTGGATACTCAGGAAGTTCCCAAGTTTTTGGCATATAGATCTACAAGGGAGTTTATATTGCACAAGCCAAGTTTAGAGGCTATACTAGCATAGTCGGCATTTAGGTGACCGATTCTTTCCAAATTTGTGGTTTTTTTTTTTTTGGTGTTTCTAAGAAGTCATGTTTGTTTTTTTTTTTTGATAAATTACCATGAGGTTCTCTAGATTTAGGGTTTTTCCTATTTATATCTATGAATTTGGTATTAGATTTGGGTTTTAAGTCATGTGAATTTGGAATTAGATCTGGCTTTTGCGTCATTACCTATGTTTGGCATTAGATATGAATTTTGCATTTTGTGTTTTCTCCTTGTGTTCACCATCGTCGTCTTTTTCTTCCATCGCTTGCCGTCTTCATCGTTGGTTGAGGTATGTATTCCTTTCTCTTCTAATGGTGATTATTGTTATATTTTGGGTCTTTTTTTCTAATGGATTTTGTGTTAAGTTGTGTGTGTTGTGGTTTTTTTTAATTGAGTATATGTTGTCGTAATAATGAAGCTGGTGAGATGGGAAGGGCATCCCGAATGATTCTTTGTCGCTTAAAATCAAATTTGAAGGTTGTTTGAGTATTGCCTGTTAAGTGTTCGATCAAAATTATGTTAGATTTTGATAGTAAATGAATCTTAGGGATGAAGTGTTCTAATTCATTTCTTTGTTTGTGTTTTTACCTAGAGTTCCGCTCTTAGGATCGCTCTTTTACTAGCCTTTATTGCAGCCGTTATTTTTGTTAAGTTTATCTGTGTTGCTTTCCTTCTTTCTTGGCGCTCTCACTCTCATCCTTGGTTAGCATTATTATTATTATTATTATTATACTTTTATTGAGTTTATTATTAGTAGTAGTTTTATCATCATCATCATTATTATTATTACTACTACTACTATTTCTAGTATTATTATTATTATTTATTATGAATTTATTGTAATTTTATTTACATAAATATTTTGCGTGCCATTTTTACTTATTTACTCTTTTAACCTATATCACTATTTTTCTGTCACATCTGCATGTGAGTCTACCGGAAACAGTCTCTCTACTATGTAGGGGTAAGGCTGTGACCTCCCTAGACCTCGCTTCACTGCGAGACTTCAGACTGGATGTGACGATAATGATGATAATGACATTAGAGTAGTAGGGATAGCATTAGACTCGTTTCGGATAATTTTTTAAATTTATGAAATAGTCCTTGTATTTTTTTAAAATTACTAAATAGCCTAACGTCATATTGTACAATTGTACTGTATATTTTTAACCCAGTCTCTAAAAATCATAATAATAAATAATAATCAAAATTTTAATTTAATTTATAACATTAATTTAATAATTATTGATAAATATAAGTAAATTTAAAATATATTTTTAAAATATATAAATT
>JANIPN010000217.1:10862005-10872320 GCA_027478595.1 Erythroxylum anguifugum | reverse complement strand
TCAAATATAAACCGGGTTATGAACATGGATGACTGTTTTGATCATAACTCACTCATCCGACCTCCAAATGGGGTGATTTTTGAGCCATAGCTTCATGAGACATGTAGGTACCCACCCATAAAAATTTGAGTCATTTGGAGTTAAATTGAATTAGTGGCTTGAGATTGAGTAAATAACCAATGTCAAGTATCAGTTTCAGCATAGCAGACAGCAGCGGTCTCGGGAGTGACCATCAGTCAGGGCTCACAACCGGGACCAGTCGGGCCTCGGGTTCGGGGTCCGACACATTAATTTTGGAACAGTCTGTGAGATCAAGCAATTTAAGAGCTTTCACCTTATGATTTGATTAAGGAAGTTCTGATATGAGAGTCCCACTTAAATCTAATTCTACCAAGCACTCTGAAAACTCGAACATCTCTTGACACTTGAGCGTCGTGACAAATCCATAATCTTAAGTAGAGGTGAATGAATCCTACTTGGAAGACTTCTAAGATTCTTACAAAATGCAAGATTTAGGTACTCAAGCTTGCTAAGGAGCCCAATAGATGAGGGAAGCTTAATTAAGCTTTCACAGCCTTCAAGATTAATGCTTTCTTTATTCTCAGCTTCTGACAATCTGGAAGCCTTATTAAAATTTTGGAATACTTGAGGTCAATCCTTCTTAAATTCCTAAGATGCTACAATAAAATTACAGATAATTACTCCAAAAATTATTGAATTGTTTATAACAAGTTTAGATTAGTCGAGCATACCTTTACTCCTATCCACAGTTTCTTAATTCTGCTAAATGGAAGACTGATGTCAATCAGGATTTCAGCAGAAAACTATTGTGCTAAAGAACTGACAGGGAATCTATACCAATGAAGATATCTCAGCTGTTCAGGGAGAGAGGAAAAGGCACAAAGAGGAAGGTACACTTTATTTTCGCACCCAGAGAGAAATTCAGGCACATAAAGATTGAGCAATTTCAGATGTTTCATCCCTCCAAAGGCATCGGTTTCTAAATGCATCACTTTTGTAATCCTGGATATGTCTAAACATATTCTCTCGATTGCCCCTTCTTCCTAAAAGTTCATGGATATGGAGGGTAAGTACTAGAATGT
This sequence comes from Erythroxylum anguifugum, assembly GCA_027478595.1. Taxonomy (NCBI): domain Eukaryota; kingdom Viridiplantae; phylum Streptophyta; class Magnoliopsida; order Malpighiales; family Erythroxylaceae; genus Erythroxylum; species Erythroxylum anguifugum. The sequence continues at coordinate 10,871,217 of JANIPN010000217.1, read as the reverse complement.
AGTTACCAAAATCTGTTTGAAACCAAAAATATGAAATTGTTACAAGTTCAATAAGATGTGTCAACGACAATGATGTACTCAAGTGACATAAAAGAACAGAAGGTAGCTAGAACCTTCTTTTTAACCAGTACGTCTTAAGCATCTTTGGAATTCCACAATCTACTGAGTTTTTGCGGATCATCATTCTCTTCATGGATGATACTCCAACCCATTTCTTGTACTAAATCATGCATATCCAGTTTCTTGTTAGAAATGGTTAACAAAGATTTGTCAATAAGACTAGTTATAATGAAGTGCACAGAAGAAAATCAACAAGCTTTGGGTTTGATGATAATGACTTGGCTTCTACTATTGACCTATAAAGAGTCTCTATAATTCCTTCTATGATAAACATACAAAGTAAAGATCCACCTGGGCATTCAACATCTGATACTCCATCCTTTAGTCTGCAGGGAGTGGATTACAATAAAAATATTCAATCTATTTACAAAAATAATGAAAATAATCTCTCCAACATCTCTAGCATTTTCTTTTATAATCGAAAATATGAACAATGAGTTATCTATGTTAGAGAAAGAGTTTGAAGTAAAAAATAATTACACGAAGGTTTTAGTCCTTAGAAAATAAATATAAGAGATTATGATTTAATGAATTCTTAGAGAAAAGAAAACAAAATCAAAACAAGATATTAAAATTTTGTTAATAATCATAAAGTACATATTTTATTTGATTAATTTGATTTATATGCCCAAGAAAAAGCATAGAATATCCTTTAAAGCTATTAAGAATAATAATAAAAAAGTGTGGTAAATTACAACAAGAAAGAAATTGAAGTTTGAAAACCCTCATTTTTGTGAAATTAAACTTTCCTATAATCAAAATATAGTTATATCTTCCGCTTTAAAAACAAAAGATGAATGTGAGAATATAAACCAAAAAGATATTTCAAAAATATTATGTGTCAAAACAATTGTACTAATAGTTATTTGCATTCTAATAGAGGACAACTGTATAGGATAGAAAAAACTTCACAAAATCCCACCATCATAACTGAAAGAGAATTGACCAGAACCCCCATATTCAAACCCTATGAAACATGTAGTAGTAACTTAAGCCAATTCAATATGAAAAATAATGGAGTGTTCCTTAATTATATACAAAATAATTAAATAATATTAAAATATTATTTTCACTTCCCAAGCTATGTGTTTTTAGAGAGGGGATGGATATATTATTGAATATATTAAATTGAGATTATTGGTTTCATTTCACCAAGAGTAGGTGGTCCCGACAGTTAAGCCAATGAGTAGCATGTAAGTTCGTTGGTTTAGCCTACTCATAATTGGATAAACTGTAGTTTTTAAAGAAATATATTGTTTATGAGATCTAAATGATCGCTAGTTCATCTTTCTCTAGTACTAGATATTCTTCTTCTGTTTTTAAAGAAATATATTGTTTTTGATTTTCATTGTAAAATAATGTGGCTTACTTGTTCATTGTCTTTCAAGCTATGAATGTTTGGTTAACCATTCTTTCATAGATTATTGAGATGCTTTGAAGCCTTATATAGATTTGTCTCACCATTTTACTTTAAATCTCCAGATTAGTACTAGGAAATTGAATTATGGGTTGTGTTTATACTTATATTTCCATGTCATTCCTTAAGGAATGAAAAATCATGATATAACAAATAATGATGGAGGGAAATTTTCCTTATAGTCTTTAGGTTGATACTTGTTTTTAAAGGTGCAATATCCTTATTTTGGTAGAAATATTTATCGTATGGATTCATATCACATCTATTAGTAGATAAACTAAAAGGAAATTTTGTTTTAGTTCCATTGGTCAATAAAAATATCCAAGAATTACAACTTGTGTTGTTGGTAATTAGGAAGACATTAAACCAAGCTTGTTGGTAATCAAAATTACTATAAGTAGGACAATAAGGAAGGTTTGTGGAAATTTTGGCTTCAAACTTCATTTACTTCCTAAGCTTTTGGCCCCATTCAATAGAGTGAATGATTTTGTTAATTTTACAAGTAGAATAAGTTGGTGTGGTTTTTTTCAATCTCAACAAAATGATGTTTTATTTTTACAAAATCAATTTCTTCAAGAATATGCAAATAATAACCTTAAGGTTTTAAAAGATACTAAGGGTCATAATTTAATTCTTTGGGAAAAATATTATGAATAATTTATTAAGGGTTTGGATTGTAAATTTTTTTATAATTAAAATATTATGAAATTGCTCTTTATCAAAATAACTACTTTAAAAAGATTTGTGTTGAAATTTGTAGATTTTTTAAATTAATTTTATAAAATTTCTTTTAATTTTGATTGTAAAAAATAATTTTTTGGTCGTATTTTCAACAACCTTTGCGATAAAATTTTCTTTAAGAGAATCCCTCTGTTGTGACGCCCTAATACCCCTTGGAAGGGTACAGGGCCCCAACAAACAATATAACAAACATACAGAACTGAGATAATTCCAAAAAGATACGAATATAAACCATTTCAAAACATACGAAATACTTTATACATGCATTTCCAGAACCTCAAACAAACATACAATACATATCATAATTTCAAAAACCAGCCTGAATTAAGGTTATTACAATCCTTCAACAGAAATCCAAAGTCATAAACAAGCCCAAAACAAACTCAAAATACATTTTGAGCAACACAAAACTCAGACTCCATTGGCCAATGCAGTTGACTTGTCCCACTCCTTAAGTCCTTCTCTCTGAACCTACACGGAGCAAATCCACTGTGCTAAGCATATAGCTTAGTGAGTAATAACTAAAACTATGATTCAATAACAGATACTGAAATTTAGAACAGAATATCAATTATTAAAGAATATAATTCGCATGTTATCAGTCATATTCAACAACAGAACAGAAAATACAGAATACAGAACTGATTTTCAAAATAGGGTGTTAACTCATCATATCAAAATATTGTTTGTTTCTTATCAAAGCTTATTAGAGATCAAAACACAACACGAATTAGATTGTAAATCCATAAACAGAAGTGGGTAACGAGACTTATACAGAAGATACCATGATTGGCATCACTAAATAGAAGAGACCGAAGTCTCGACAGTGAAGTGTCCAGAAGAGACCGAAGTCCCGACACCGAAGTGTCTAGAAGAGACCAAAGTCCCGACATCGAAGTGTCCAGAAGCAGCTGTAGACCCTTCTAGGCATGTCTATTTACCCACAACTAGGACTTAACAGTTTTAAACAAAACAAATTCATTTCATGTTCAACATAATTAGCCAATTATTGGTTTTATGCCAATTATTCAAACATATCAATCCGACAGCTTTGCAAATCATTCAATGAATCAAAATCAATAGCAAACAAAACAATCAAAGCAGAACTATCAAAATTTACTTACATAATTACTTACAAAATTAACCATCTAAATTACTTACAAAAGCTCCCTTATTGCTTATTGCTTATTGCCTCGAAGTCCCAACAATATCTGGAATTAGTCGCTCAATGAGTTCCTCTATAGCATTTAATACAAACATATATCACTATTGTGCATGATTATGAAATCATTTATGCACATTCATGAATACTGAATATGTATGATGCATGTTCATGTCAAAAATCCAGGTTTCTTATCCTTAATCTTATCACATTATCGATCACGTGGAACCATACTCAATCCCTCAATCTAGATTTATTTCACAATCCCCTTCGGGTCCACTTTGCTCAATTATTCTCATTAGGAAGGTGAGGTAAATAGGTAATACTTCCTTCTAAAATGTTTTCCCTCTTTGTCTTAGGTTTCCAATGATACCAAGTTCATCTAATTTGGTTTAGTATACTGAAAGTTATACTCAAAAGATTTTGGACTGTTCTTAAACTTAGGTAGAATTCTTATCTCAACTTTCAATCAGATTCTGAAATTCTTAGAGTCAGAATTAGAATTTAATCTCTTCAGAAAATTTGTAGCCTTATGTCTTTAGTTTAATCATAATTAACAATCATATCATTCTGAGGTCCACGTATCAAGATATAGTCCAATTAGCAAAGCATGTTTAGTAAAATATTCTAGTTCAAACTATTCCAACAGATTCCCTCACTTTGATTCAATCAATATTTTCCAATTCAATTCAGAAGGCTATTAATTTCTATGGAGAGTTGTAAAAATGTGTTAGGAATCTATTGGTTCAAGTCTCATGTCATTTAGAGGTTGGATGACAAAGTTATGGCTAAAAGAAGCAAAGGTGTTTAGGGTGAGTCACTTCGGGCAAAGTCACCATTGTACTTAAGCACGAGGGAGACTTTTAACTCACCCATGCAAAGTCACTGTCGTGCTTAAGCATGAGGGTTTCTTTCACATATTCCCTTGCAAAGTCACCGTCATGCTTAAGCATAAGGGTGACTTCCCTTCTAGGAAATTTTTGCAGAATTCTTCTCCTTCTCTTCCATTTTTCTCCAGATTTCTCACTTCTAGCTTATTCAATGAACACATATATCACTTAAACTAATTCTTCTACTTCCATTTCAACTCCACAACTTCAAATAAATCAAAAATCCGAGATTCAATACCAACATCAAAAATCTGATTCTCATTCACATAATTTCCAACTTTTCTGCATTTCCTATCTTCTGTCTTTTTCAACACACAAGCACTTCAGAACATTTTATTATCACAACCTCACTAAAAGCTACATTCCATAACATTAAACTCATTTAAAACCGTTTCTACCAATACTTAACAGATTCATGCATCTACAGTGACAACAACTCATGCATATTTCACACTATCAGCGAAATGCTTTATACACAATTCATGCATGTATTCCTTTCTCAACAGTGAAACATCATCAACTTATTCACATTACCAGAAAATTTCACTTACCTTGCTTTTAGAAAAACCACTAGCAGTGAGAGTGGAAAGTAAGGTTCGGTGTTGAGGGAAACTAAGCAAAACCGAAGAATAACCAAATTACAGTTTTGGTTTTTGCTTTCTAACACACGTACATATGTGTCTTATTATCCTAGTGACACGTGGCTCCTTGCATGTATACCTTTTGTCAACATCTAAGACTGCCACATGTCATAGTACCATTTGTCTATTTTCCAACATTTTCCTAGTCCATAAATACCCCAAAATTTTCAGAAAAATTTTCTAATATTCCCAAAATTTTGAAATAATGCCAATAGTCCCCGAATGAGTTTTTCAAAGTTTTATCGCATTAAAATCCATTTTACCTGGAAAATGTCATGAATGCATATTCCTTAATATTCTAACCCCCAGTATGAGGCGTTACATCTGTGTTATTGTTAACTCTAGGATTATGAATATGTGTTGTAACCTTTCTTGAACATTTATAATTGTATATGAGAATGTTGAGGTCTCACCATAGGATTTAGGTAGAAAAGGGTCAACCTTTTCCTTTTCCAATATCTTCGTCAAGACTTTACTAGCTGTTTTGTAGTGAGTTATATTATAGATAAGATTTGCTAGCTTTTTGGTATGCTTTGTTAGGCTTTTGGAGAGACATTTTCTCTTAGAATCATGATCTATATTAAAGGAATTCTTATGTTAATAAATAAAGGATAGAGTTTGCTTCACCTTTAATAAATTCATCATCAAAGTCAAAAATAAAAAATTGTTTTCCATATAACAATTATTTGTTTTGAAGCAATGTTTTGAGCATCTTTTAATTAAACTTTTTAACTAGATTTCTAGTCAATAAGAAGAAGAAACTTTTGATTTAGCAAATTTTCTTGAGAATTTGTCGTTTATAAAACAATAGAAATTTTTTAATAATAGTATAATAATTGTTCTGAGCGGGACGTCGGTGTTTGAAGTATATTTGTTGATTTTTTAATATTATTAATTTTTAATAATTCTCCATAACCTTGATCGTAAGCATCGATTTCCACGATTTTAAAGCATTAGGATTAACTATATATAATATGAAAATACCTTTTACCATAGCTTCAATTTGTTTTATTATACTAGTGTGTTGTTTTATTCAAGGTTTTGAAATTTTCCTAACTCTAACATGGAAGGTTTTACAAAGTCTATTTGAATTAGGATAGGAATGCATAACCTAATTTAATCTTATTAAAAATCTTTGAAGATTTTTAATAAAATATTTGATTGAGAAAATTGTCATTAAATTCTAATTTTCTCTCTATTAGTGTTATTGTGCCATTTGTATATAACATCCTAAAATTTTTTACCTTGGTTTGAAAAAAATTAAGCAGTTTTCTTAACACTACCAATATGTTCTTTTTAATAATGTGAATGGAATCTTTAGTGTGCTTGAATTGTTGCATTAATTTTAAGAAAAAAATATTAAAACATTGTCTATATAAACGATGCAAATTTCAGAATAAGGGAAAATGTTTAGGCATTATAGAGTCTTTGGAGCAAATCTTTCTTGTTTAGAATATGATATCTAATCCATTTTATGCTTTAATAAGGACTTGTAATTTATCAGTAATGTAACACCCCACTCTTATCAGACATTTGTGCCTTACGTCCTTCAGACATTTGAGCACATGCCCGGTGGAAGTAATGCCCTAGAGCAGTCACATTAACTTCTCATGGCATCATCATTAAAACATAAACATCACAATATTAAAAAAAAAACAATTCCTCATTTTCATTTCATAAAACTGAATATACATTGTAGCATTACATACTTCATCCTTATATACAATATCAAAAAACTATCAGAGTCTACAGCTCTATTACAAAATATGCTATATGAATGAGGAACTATACAAAATTCTATCTAAATCCTTCAGTCTCAGCTGACCGACTTTTGAGTCATTTCTTTTATCCAAAAGTAGTACTAAATCTCTTTTATGTTATCTTAGAAGCTAAGCCCACTCTCTAGCATTTGCAAAGTCAACGTTGCAATTTTGATGATTTTTACGAACTCATTGAGCTACCCATCATCGATGGCTCACTCGTAACATATAACATATACAGTTCATGTTTCAAGTTTACAAATAATTTATGTCATCATATAATGCACATCTTTCACCAATTATCAAAAAGCACCATATAACACTTGGTTCACTTATTCACCTTTTACATTTATAATGGTTCATACAATTCAATTTAATCATTCATATAATGCTTATTAAATTGTATGTGCAATGTTCATGAGACTCACTTTCATTTATTAATTTGTTGTGACCAAGTTCCTTTCTCACTATTCCGTATCCATTTTCAATACCGGGCTCATTAATAACAGTCCTTATCTATTAGAGATACATGACTCATTATACATAGTGAGCCAGAGGCTCTTACCACATTTTAAGCTTTAAGCTCTTTTTCACTAGCGGCTCTGGTCACAACTGCCTTTATGTTATCATGCATTCATGTAATGAAATGCATCATATGTATTCAATCATTCACTTGTGCTCAATTTTTTTGACATTCAAATTCACATTCACATTCACCATTGGACCTTGGTCTGGCATTCAACAATTAAGTTGAGTATCACATATTCTGTCAAATTCACATACAATGAGCACTTCCAATATATTATTCGTGCATCAAACGCCTTGGACATTCAATGTTCGGAATCAACACATTCACGTCACATAATAATTCAATTCAGAATTTAAACAAAACAATAAATCTATGTGAGACCATCTAGGTTACTCACAATATGCTCCAAATAGCTATTGCCTCGACTTCCTGGCAAAGTATGGATGTTGTCGCTCTAATTGCTCTTCTATATCATGCAATACATACATATTTACACATTGCTAATTTGCACATTTTCATGAATACTCAATCATATACATATGTATATATGATATGTATAATGCATATTCAATGACAATTCCAGGTATATTTCCTTAATTCACATCTTATGATCATTCATACTCCATAACTCATATATGTCTAAATTAAACTTAGATTTACACTTCATTTGTACAAGATTATTCTAAGTTCATCATTTAATTATTTACTAAGATCATTCAAGCATTAGAAGATCACAAAATGTCCAATTTATCATTCACCTTTACTTAATACACATCTTTCTCCTTCTTTGGATCACATTATCCTTCATAGGATCACTTTTATTCTTATAACATCTCTAAAATTTCAAATCTAAACACTTGGTAAACAACAATCCATTCTTAAATTTATATCCTCATTCATCAGCCAAAACATATCCAACACTTTATCAACTTATTCAACCTCAAACTAGGTTCATTTCAATTCCCATTCAAGCCTAAATGCATCATAGCAAAGTACCTTGCCATTTGTTGTTTCAAACATCACATAAAAGAAGAATAACTTACGTTGATGGCCTTTCCAATTTTTTCTCAAGACAAATTTTCGGTTCAATTTTGCATGGCCATTTTGACATATAAAATGAGGTATTTAGGCAATACATTCTTCTAAAAACATTTTCCTATATGTATTAAGTTTCTAACAACATTAAGTTCATGCAGTTTGGTTCAGTATTCTACAAGTTATACCTAAACTACTACAAACTGTTCTCACACTGTGACAACACACAATACTCAACTTCAAGAAAATTTTTGGAAATTTTAGAAATAGAATTCAAATTAGATTCCTTCGTGAAAAATATAGCCACATGTCGCTAGTTTAATATAAAATTAAAATCATCTTATTTGAATGTCTACAAATCAATATATTACTAAAATATAGATGTAGGTTCAGTTGAAACACTACAGCTAACATATTCCAGCCATTCTCTTTCAATTTTCTATATTTTTAACTCCTACATTTTACAACTAATACATCTTGTACATAGATTATCTTTTTACTTCATTTCCTTTTCATTCTTGCCTCCATTTCAGTTCAATATCATTCATAAACAAATCATAAACTATGGTTGATCATAAACACAAAAACAGAACATCAACGTATGCATACATTTATCAAATTTCTGCACACATTCTACTGCATTATCACCTTCATTTTATCTCTAACTATCATCATAAAAGTTGCTATTCAATAAATCATGAAGGAAAATATACTTACTTGATTAACTCAACTCTTCTTCAAAAAATCACCAAGAAACCCTAGCCTCCAAGCTTATACAATCATCAACTCTTCAAGGAAGAATAGGCTAGGTTTTTAGTAACAAGATGAAGAGATAGCAAATGTTAGCCCCGAATATTTTTATGATTATTAAGCATGATTAAGGAAATTAAAGCATGATTAGATTAAATTAATGTTAG
>JANIPN010000217.1:10520282-10540391 GCA_027478595.1 Erythroxylum anguifugum | reverse complement strand
AAGAATTCCCTCCAGACCAGTTCACCGACCGAATATAAATTCGGTCTCTATTTCCATACTGCTTCAATTCGGTCGGTATAATTCCGTCCCTATTACACGTTTTTCTTGTAGTGTATTGTCATAGTGACTTATGGGGTGGTAAAATCAGACTAAATTTATTAAGGTCCTTGTGTGACTGTTAAGTTTAAGTCCACTAAAGCTTAACTCAACCTTTCTTCGTGATCGCTAACCAATAAATTCTTTTATTTTTGAACATCTCACGTCGCAGGTATTTAAGTGTTTCACTCAATACTTAGGTATTTTGTTCAATTTAATTAAATGGACAAATAAGAGAGGTATGACAAAGTTAATCTTTTATTAATCTATCCATAAAAAAACAAAACAAAAGAACTCTAGTTAATTCAAACTTGAAGTACTCCACAATTATACCACTCAAAGACTCCCTACTCAAGCTCTCAACAAGAACTATCTCTTATATTTCTCAACTCTCTTATAAATGATTAAATGTATAATGCTACATCTAAATGAACTATAAAGGATGTCTTTTATAGGTTTACCAGAACTTAAGGACCAAATAAGTTAAATCTACTCACTTTCACCACTAACTTACTAAGTTAGTGGGGAGTTGCCACTTCTTCTACTAACTATACTAAGATAGTAGACAATTATTGATAAGGATTATCATTTGTTTAAAACTCAAAGTGTCATAGATATATGCTAACACTCTTCAACCTAACTTTGGTAATCCCTAACTTAGTGGGTCTTATCAATTGTTGTAATTAACTCACTTTTGTACTCTATAAATAATTGATACATTAATAAAAAAACTATAAAAATCTATTGTTCATAAACATTGCTTGTTCATGGTATCAAAGTGTGTAAGTTGTCTCACAACCCATCTATTTTTGTATAGCTTATGATTAAATTAATATGCAATCTATCATTTCATCGTCTTTATCATAACATGTTTTGCCTTTTCACCTCAATGCAATAACTCGCCTATCCTCAAATTAAACTCTACAAGCTGCCTATTAGGAAAAGCACAATTATTGCATCTACTTTATAATTATGACCTACCAAACATATTGATGATTCCTTATAACCACCACCAAAAGCACTTGGAAACATGCAGCCAAACTCTGCCTACACATCCTGGTTTCAAGCAAATAAGCTTGTACTAAGTTGGATAATTAGCTCTATTGCAGAAAGTTTCAATCTATAAATTGTTGGAGCACAATAAGCTTGGAAGAAGCTGACTGCAACATATACTTCAAATTTTAAGGTGTAAGTTCGAACCATCAAATCATATTTTTATAAGATAAAGAAGGAGAACTCTGAATCCATTATAACCTATATGCACTTCAGGTTAAGGAAATGTATGATTAACTCGTTGCAACATCCAATTAAGGAGGAGGATCATGTGCAATTCATAAAAAATGGCCTTAGTCTAGTATATAAACCATTTATTGTTCCTTAAATAATCATCTTAATGATGTGTATTTTGATGATTCATATGTCCTACTTTTAAGTGAACAAACTAATGTTGTAGCTAAAACTAGTCCAACATACTTATGTAAACCTACAAATTTCTATACTTCAAACAAAGAGGTGACCATTGAGGAAGAAGTCATGGTGGTCATAGCAATCTTGGTGGTAGAAACTTCTTCAATCATTAACCCAATCAAACAGTTCCTCATAATACACTAGCAATATGCCATAATTGTAATGGCATTGACCACATACCTTCCTAGTGTCCTCCAAAAATATATGAAGGAAACTTGTAACCTCAAACCTAAACCATCCAATCACATTCCACGACCTTTCTACTAACCAAATCTTTATAGATATTAAACACTAATGCTACTCATCGTTTAACTCTTGATCTTGATAATTTGAAACTTCACAACGAATATCGTGGTCTTGATGAGATCAAAATTAGAGATGATAAAACACTCCTTATCTCTCATATTGGTAGTTCTATTTATTGTGGTTCTGATTTTTCTTTTCAATTATAAGGCTTATTACATGTGCCTCTTATTAGTGCTAATTTGTTATATGTCTCTGCTTTCACTAAAAGTAGTAATGTTTCTAATGAATTTGTCCAAGATTATTTTCTTATTCATCATGTTACCATGAGATCAATCATGTAACTTGTCAAGCTTGAAAAAGGTTTCTATCCTCTGTCTTTCACATATTAATCACTTGCCACTAATCCTAAACATGCATATCTTTATAGCTTGTAAAAATAGCATTCATGTCTTAGTCATGTCAATCTTTACAATATTTGTCACTTGTTGAGCCAATCTAATATTTTTGCTTCATCAAATAAATTACCTACTTTATATCATGCTTGTTCAATTATTAAAAGTCCCATGTTACCTTTCCTGGTCTCATGTTGTTTTGCATAAGGGCTTGTAGATTTAATTTGTTATGATGTTTAAGGGCCATCACAAACATTATTTATTAACGGAAAATGTTATTATGTTTTTTTATGATCATTTCATTCAATAATGTTGGATTTTCTTCATTCAATAAATATTGTTGGATTTTCTTCCTTACTTATAAATTTGAAGTTCTAAATGCATTCATCAAATTTAAACATGTCGTTAAAAAGTTCTTTGGTAGACTAAATAAACAATTTCAAGCTTATTAGAGGGTGAGTACCAAGCTTTATCCAATTATATTTCCAAAAATGGTATCTCATATTTTAGGTTATGTCCTTATACACTAGAACAAAATGGTTGTGACAAACATAAACACCATGATATAGTTGAAAATAGGTTATCTTTATTAAATCTTGCTTCTATTCTACATGAATTCTAAACTTATGTTTTTTATTCAAGTATTTATATTATTAACATATTGCCTATTCATATTTTAAACAACTCAAGCCCATACTTCAAATTGCTCAAAAGTCAACCTAATCCTTATGAACTTAAAATCTTTGGTTATTTGTGCTATCCATGGCTATGTCCCTATACTTCAAATGAATTTTTCACATGCTCCACTAAGTGTGTCTTTCTTGGCTACAACAAACTTCATAAATGATATTATTGTTTTAATTTATCTACTAAGAAAGTTTTATTCTCACGTCATATGGTGTTTGATGAACAAATTTTCCTTTTAAAGATGACAATGCAAGTCCATATGTCCAAGAGTCCACTCCATATACAATATTCCTTCCATAATCACCATTAGATAAAAATGTCCCATATTTTACCCAATTCGATAACCAACAAAACACTCAACACTTCCATTCTGTTAACTACACCACCAACCACTATGAGTCACTAACCATGACTTGTCCTTCATCAATATCTAATGTTTCTCTTGCTGTCGATTTCACCAAATCTTCGATAACAGTTGTTGATACTAGTTCCAATTATTCTTAAGCTTAGAGACATCATCCTATAATTACAAGGTCTCAAACTGGTTCTCTCAAACTAAGAGTTTTCTTATCTATTTCCTCCTATTCTGATAAGCCTAGTTGTTTCTCCTAGTAATTAAACAAATTGAACGATGTAGAGTTATGGCTAATGAATTTGATTCTTTAATTGAATCATAATTGGGACTTGGTGCCATTTTATGATCAATAAAAATTGTCGAATGTGTTCATAAATAAATACCACATAGATGGTACATTTGATAGGCATGATATTAATTACCATGATACATATCACCTAGTTATTAAGCCAATTATTGTGCATGCGATTCTTAGTTTTACCATATCATGTAGCTGGTCCATTAAATGGTTGGACATCTCCAACACATTCCTATATGGCAACTTGGAGGAAGATGGTTATCTTTAACAATTGTAAATTTTTATTGATCAAAGTCATCCTACACAAGTTAACAAACTATAAGATTAATTGTATAGTCTCAAGCAGACACCTCATAGTGGTATAAATGTCTTACAATATCATAACTCAAGCTTGGATTTAAGAGTTCGAAGACTGACTCCTCTCTTTTTCACTTCACTAATGACAAAGTTTAGATATATTGTCTCATTTATGTTGATAATATTATTCTAATTGGTACTCACTCAAAGGCAATAGAATCTCTTATTAAACAATTAAGTTTTGAATTTAAAATAAAAGATCTTATCTAGTTGTGTTATTTCTTAAGCATGGAGGATACTTGAACATAATTACAAATGTTGTTCGATAAATCTAAATACATTCGTGATTTAGCACATCAGGAAGTCCAAAGATTAAGCTCTCTGCCTTCTATAGGAATTCATTGAAGATGCTCATTTATATTGTTGTATTATTAGAGGTTTGCAATATTTATCATTAATGAGACCTGAAATTTCTTTGTTTGTCAATAACAAGTATTTTAGTTTATAAATGCTCCTAAAGACATTCACTATTCAACAGTAAAACACCTATTTCGTTACCTTAAAAGGACTATGCATCATGGTTTGCTCATCTTTAAATCTTCCTCCTTTACCATTAATGTTTATACTGATTCAGAATGGGTATGTTGTATCGATGACAGAAAGTCGACAACATTTTTTGCAGTATTCTTGGGATGCAATCTAATTATTGGAGCTTTCACATGCAATGCATAGTCTCTTGTTCATCTATAGAACTAGAATATCCAACACTTACAGCTTTAGTTTAAGAAATTCATTGGCTATGTTCCTTACTCAATAAGTTACATGCATCAACTAACGATAATCCCACTTTGGTATGTAACAATTTAAATGCCTGATACTTGGCTACTACTCATATTTTTCACTAACCCTCGAAACACTTAGAGATTGATTATCACTTTGTTTGGGACAAAGTTTCCATAAAGGCATTATGTGTGAATCAACAATTGACCAACTTGTTGATCCTCTCACAAAGACATTATTAAAACATTGATTTATTGCTTTAAGACATAAGTTGACCAATATTTCATTCCATGATTAACTTACGAGAGGGTGATAAGGATTATCATCTATTTGAAGTTCAAAGCATAATAAATAAATGTTAATAATCTTCTAGATAACTAGGTAATCCCTAGCCTAATGAGATATGATCAATTTGTTGTAACTAACTCACTATTGTACTCTACAAATAATTGGTACATTAATAAGAGAAATACCAAAAGCCATTATTCACAAACATTATTTCTTTAGTTGTCCACTTTAGCTCAGTAGCTCGTCTTTTACATATGAGATTAATGTTTGGAAGTTGTCAATCCATCTTCATAACATCCAACCTACTTTCCCATGACTTAAAGAAATGCCCCCACTTTGTTAGGTAGTGCTCCCACTTTCTTAGGCCATTACTTACAAGTTCTTGTTATGTGATCTCACATCATCAAATCTTAAAGTTAAGTGCCTTAATAGCCTTAGGTTTAGATATCCCAAACATTTTTTTGTGTATATTCTATCCAAGTAGGTTCATATCGTAGTCCTATTGCTCCATAACCTAGGTTAGCAATAATATGAGTAAGAAACTTTGCATGTTTACATACTGTTCGACCTTCTCATCAAAGTTAAGTTCCTTTATGCATCCTCAAACTTAGTTGTACCTTTCATCTTTGGTCTCATATTTGACTATTACCTATCATTGAATATTTTTGTCAATATACACCATTGCATGCTAATGCTTTCTAATTCTTGAACTTCCATAAAAAATGACAGTTTTGTACCACCTACGTATAATTTTTTTTCTTTGTTTTATAGTACATACAACCTTTGTATTAACCCGAGTGTCAAGCATCAGCAACACTTGCACGATTATGCAAATTGGAATTAAAGGTCTAATAAACCACCTCCATTAGAAAAAATCGATGTACTCGTTAAAATAATTTGCAAAATTTCCTTTACAAATGATTCTCTTATAAACTCCTTAGCCAAAAATTTTAAGTCTAACAAACTACCTCCATTAGAAAAACTCAGTATCCTCGTCAATATAATCCATGGAAACTCCTTTGCATATGATTCTCTTAAAGATTCTTTAGCCAAAAGTTACATCGGTTTTATATTTCTTTAGACATTCATTCATAAAGCCCACTGTGCCCAATATTAGAATATTTATTAGGGTAGACTTCTTTTATTGATTCTCCAACTTCTTTTCCTTAATCTTTTACAATCTTGGATTTAATTAACGCTTCACCCACCTTCCATTTTAGGCATTCATGAGAAAATTTTGGCCCTTCATAAATGAAAAAGCAATATTCAATTTTGATTGTTTCTTTGACTTATAGTGAGAAGTTTTACATATCTTCGCATTACCTTTTTCCAAAACTTTCTAAGTTCCACTATTATCCTTTCTCATTGTTGATTTGAATGGGTGGTGGCATTTTATAGATCCACCAAGACATTTGTAATTGCTATTATGCTAGGGAGGTCTTTCATGTTGTGTCTCTAAAGTTCTATTTGTGTTCGCCATTGTAAACAACTTATAAAATTGAACAACTTGTCCTTCTCTGACATGTTTTGCATATCCAGCATTAAACATGTGGATTTTCTCACATACACCTACACTAACTCATACTATTGTAAAGCTTTACTCACGAATCATGAAGTGTTGTTAAGGAGGCATTGATATATTATCTCCTTCTTTATCCTCTCTTAAGTATCGACAGGAGATCTACTTGCATTAATAGTATTAGATATCTATGTACATCATTGTAATCGATACCTTCTCTAAATGAGACACATTTTATCACTACAAAGTATTGTTCCATGTCTTACAGAAGATTTTCAAGAACCTTGACACTTTGTTTGTCATTGAAAACTTGAAGTGCATCACACTTTCACCAAATTTCTCTCTAATTAGACTTTCAATTCTTGCTTAAACATAGCACGTTTAAGTATCAACAAGTTATATCTCTTCTCTTCGTAACATTTCAATTATTCATTGAGTGCTCTTTTTATCTCTAAAAGCTCAATCTAGATCTTTTAATCGTTCTAAGAAAGGAACTACACTCTCTTTTATTGGGCCTAGAGGACCAATAGTTGCCTCTGTTCTAGTAATTATTTTTGTAAGACTACTTATGCCAGTCATTGCTCACCAACAATAAAGAACTCCTCACTAAGCTCTAATCCTAATTATCCTATTGGAGTTTTGGTACCATCGTTTACCAATTAACTTCGATACTAATTACATAGAAACATTTTTTGGCGCAACAGAATTAAAGTAAATTTACCAAAGCTATTATGCAATAGTTAAGTTTAAGTCCATCAAAACTTAACTCAACCTTTTCTTGAGATTGTAACGAATAAACTTGTTTATGTTTAAACACTTTACGTTACTCTATTTAAGTGCTTTACTCATATTTTTAATACATAATTTTTTGTATAGATCAATCAAATAAACAAACAAGAGAGATATGACAAAGCAATCCATTTTGATATATTTATTAACAAGCAATACAAGCAATTCAGTTTGCTTCTAACTTGAACTCCACAACAATATCACTTAAAAACTCCCTACTTGAAGCTCTCGTAAGAACTTTCTCTTAAAGTTCTCAACACTGTGTCAGATAACTGAATGTGCCATGTTACTTCCAAATGAACTACAAATGATGCCTTTATATAAGCTTATAAGAAGTTAAGTATCAAGTAAGTTAAAACAACTCATTTTCGACATTAACCCACCAAATTAGTAGGGCATTGTTACTTCTTTCACTAACTCTACCAAGTTAACAAGGATTTTTCTACTTTAGACTACTAACTCCTCTTTTTTACATAAGATAAGTATTTGGAGGATGTCAATCCATTCCCAACCCACTTTCCACTACTTGAAGAAGTGTTCCCACTTTATAAGGTAGTGCTCCTGCTTTTTTAGGTCAGCATTTTCATGTTCTTGTCATATGCTATCATATTATCGTATCTTGAAACCAAGTAACTTATTGAGCTTTGGGTTTATCATCCTGAATCATATTTGTGCATGGTTCATCCAAGCACGTCTGTAGTGCAATCTCATTGCTCTATAAACTATGTTAGTAATAATTTGAGCCATCTTATAAATAAACTTTGCATATTTACATACCTTTCAACCTCCTCGTCGAAGTTAATTGTCTTCATGAATTCACATACTTAATAAGACTCAGTTGTACCTTTCATATTTGGTCTCACGTTCAAATCTTATCTCTTATTAAATATTTTCGCCAATGTGCATCATTACATACCAACGCTCGCCTATTCTCAAACTTTCATCAATAATATTTGCTTTATCTTGCCTACTTGCAAATCTTTGTCTAATCTTTGTCTTGTTTCATTGTCAACATGTAATATTTATGTTAACTTGAGTGCTAAGCATTAACCAAGGCTTGTCAACACTGTCACAATTCTATAACTTGAACTTAAAGGTCTAACAATTACCATCCCTTTGACACTAGGTTTTGTTCATCTCTTTTTAGTTTTTGATTTAGTTAATAGAACTCATCTAAACTATAAGTTACATCAAATCCTATTTTTGAGAGTTCATATACATTTCTACATGGTTGAATATGCAAATCTAACACTACTTGTACTTCGCTATCTTATATAGATAGATATTAGATGATCAAGTACTCAATCTTCGAAGGATTTATAGTATGAACTTATCATGCATTTGCTATATTATATAGGTGGACATAGGAGGATAAGTAGTCATAATATCAACTCATAATAAAGTATGTGATCAATACAATTATTCACCTACGAATATTTTGAGGGTTAAGAGGCCAACTTGATGTAGGGAATTTCAAATATCGCTTGCCCTGATTACCTTCTTTAACAGTCTCCAACTTCACTTCCATTTATTCTTACCAAATTCACTTTCGCCTGAGCCCAGGGTACTAGATTAGATATGCAATTTCCAATCTATGAAAAAACTTTCATGAAAAATTTCAATCACATCCAAAGAACATAATTTTAAGGGAAAGTTGATTATTGAAATTATCTTGTCGTTTGGTGATATTTCTTTGGTTTCATATGCTAGGTAGCTTTGAGATTTTGGTTGTCTTGAATCGTTGACAATGATTATTATTATTTTATGTTAGGAAGAAAAAAATAAACAACAAAAGAAGGCAATACAAAATTTCGGAAAATTAAAATAAAGTTGCTTTGTCATCCATCGACAAAGCATTAGTGCAAGTAAGTGAGCATGGAAGTCCAAATTAAAGCATAGTAGTAAGTAGGATATCCATTTTCCAACAAACCGTAGTTGGAGAATGAATATTGAAGTAACCTACGAAGCATCCTAATTACAAACCAAACACATAGGCTTATAGCCTTATACATATAATGATTATCTTCAGTTTATCTCCAGCAAACGTCCAAGACAGAGAGTAGAGATAGAAATTTGGCAGAGATTGGAGAAGAGAAGGGACTAATGAGGATGACTACCTACGACCTAACCATGGTTGGTGAGTTAGTGGAGAAGAACCCGGTGGGAACCAAAATATATCCCTAGGGTTTGCATGCATGTGCTATGACCTCCATATCCATTCATGGAGCTCTTAGCTTGATATTTAACTAAAAAAATGCTTAATGCAAGCTACGAACACTACCCCTCCTAATTGTATTCTAAATTCGGCTAAACTCCCATGTTTAGCCAGAACGAAATTTACAAGTGATTTATGAGAGAAAAACAAAGATGTGGTTTAAGATTTCTTCCCTTGACCTAAGGGGAGATTTCTAGTCAAAACACATCAAGATTTTCAGAAGTAAAAAAAAAAAAGTAACTGAAAAGCATTTTAAAGAAACATGACTGCATGGTCCTAGTTCTATAACCCTAAGACTAGCTAGCTAGATGTTAATGCACAAAAAGAACATTGGACATTCCAAGTGCCCAATGTTATTTTTTCCCCTAAAAACTTCCTCTCGATGAGGTGATTGATTAGTCTTTTTTGGAGGGATTAGCCATTTAAAAACAAGTACTGAAACTGAAAGTTTTCTTGTTGAACTTGAAATGTACATTTTCACAAATCATTTTTGAGTTGATTAGCCTTCCCTAGGCAAAAATTTACAAAACGTTTTTTTTTTTCACTTAGCCTTTCCAGGGCCACAGGAAAAAAAAAAACTTTTTTCCAAACCAAGCTAACTTAATAGCTTTGAGTTGGTGATTATACATACAATACAAGTGATTTATCTGGTTCTTTTCATGGAACCGTTTTGATGAGAAGATATGCACGAGAGAAAAAAATGCATGATTCTCCCCAATTCTCGGGGAGTGGTCGTTTATGACCCCTATGGAGGGCATGTATGTGTGCAAAAAGCCCAAGAACCAAGCATGGGCTTAGGTTAGGAAGAGATTAACCATGGTTAGGCCGAAGGTTGTCGAGACCTCAAAAGGAAGGTGCTGAAGGAAGCATACATACGATTGGCTAGACTTGATAGTTACTCTAGCGATGAGGAATTGGTGGGGCATGAAGGGCCATTGTCACGCCTGCGGCACAGCAAAACACACTGTCAAAGATATTAGTACTCTTTCCACTACAAACAACCTAAGAGTAAGGTTAACACATGTAAAAACATTATTAATTAAAGCTACATATTTATGGTGCTAGAAGAGGAGATCGTTACTTTGTGTAACTTGAAATACTTTTTGAAGGGAAAGAATAGTAAAAATTTACCTGATGGTAAAGCTGCAGTTGGTGCAAGAGACATGGGTGTTCCATAATGCTGAGGGTAGCCGCCAGTTGAGTTAATGGGGGAGTACTGAAATAGTTGGTGTGGATACTGGACTCCGTAGCTCTGTCCAGAAGCATAGCTTGTGGCTCCTCCGCTTCCTTCACCGAACTGAAGATAAGGGTAATAAGCAGCTGCAGCGCCAGTCATCATTCCGCCTGGTCCAGTCCCATACAATTGATACTGTGCAGCTGCTCCTCCATACACGCTGTAGTAGCTCTGCAACATGGTTAAATTCACATTGAATACGTACGTGTGAGTAACTAACACTTGCAGTTTAATTAGGAGATTGCATTTAAGAGAATGCATATGTTTATGGAATATGTTACTTCTCATATTTCTATGAAACCTGTATGTATGTGAACAGAATGGACCACCACCAATATGATCGAATTAATAAACCAGTCAAAACGAGTCAAAGTAAGTAGCATAGACCACCAGCTGTTAGCTTGCTTTTCCACCATTTGTGTCAGTACTCCTTACTCTTTACAGATTAAAAAAAAACTCAAATTGGATCCCTCTCTGGTTAATAATTTTATTGGTAACTGGTGGTAATAGCTAATTGCAAAGCATTAAAGAGTAATCTTGTCACCGGCATTAAAGATTTCGAAAAGTTGATGCGAAGACAATGGGGATAAATTGCAGAATATTGAGTGCGTAAATAAGTGCAAAAGTTGGTTAAACTCGACGGGTATTGAGGATTTCATTATTCCATAGTAATCAGATGTAGATTGTTAGATAAATAATGGTAAAGAAAAGTTATTTTACAAATTTATCCTCACAAATTGATTTATTAGAATGTGATTAAATGTGGTTACGTAATTGATAATGCTATTGAATTGCCTGATAATGCAGGATAAGAACTTGCAAAAAATCGATTCCCTTAATTACCATTCTATGTCATAAACAAGTCAGTTGTTGCCTTGGCAGAGTTTAGCTTTGCCCCTTGAATCAATGGTGATGCCATAGAGGATAAGAAGAAGAAGAAGAAGAAAGAAAGAAGGAGTTTTCGTCTGTAGACATTATGTTTCTTAACGTCTATGGAATATACTGTTGAACATATTGATTATATGATTATCAAGGATTTTTGCTTATGATTAGTTAAGCCTAATTAGTTACTTTGACTGAAAACTGTTTGGAAAAGGAGGAAAAAAAAGAATCTTTGAAGAGTGAAAAGAAAGGTGAAAAGTCAGTGTCTGCGAAAAAGCATACCATGTATGATATGCTTCAAAACGCATCCTAAGATGTAGTGTGCCAAAAGCAAAGCAAAAGAAAAAGGAGAATTTTGTACAAACCGTCGGGTAACTGTAGTCTGGAGAGTATGAAGAGTACCTGCAGACATGAAAATTTCCAAAAAGCAAAATGATTAGTGTTTTGAATCTTCTAGAATAAGTATAGTAAGAGCCAAAACGGGTGCTACTAAAAATGGAACTGATCCCAGAAATGAACGATTCATGTAAATGTTCCTGTAAGTAAAACAAACTTACTATCAACTTTCCTTACCATCTACCTTAAAATTTGAAGAAAACAATAGAATATAATGCCCATGTCATGTTTGTCAGTACCAACACAGAAAATGACGAGAAAAATAGAATAATTAGCTAGTAAACCCTAATGGAAAAGGCACAAGCTTGCATGCATGGAAAAACATATATGGTCACATTCATGAGAGAGAGAGAGAGAGCTTGACAGACATGACGGGCACGTGATTGTATCTGTATTGGGCCAAATGCATTATGCGCATGATATGATGCGTAATTTAGATGGTAGACATCTTGTAGTTGAACAAAGTCCGCCATGGACATGTGTGTCTGTCTTTAGAGAGAGAGGGAGGGAGGAATTAGCATGTGAATAGACACAGTGAGTCCATGATGATGGAAAAAGAATAAACAAGTGAATGGTTCCTATTCAGCTTCACTTTAAGAGAGAGAGAGAAGATGCGGAAGAAGTGGGGTGACAGATAAGTGAGGCGTGCGTGGTTGACAACTCTAGTTTGATGGGGTTGGGTATGCGTGAGTTGGCAAATGCACATGCATGCAGTATTATCCCATATTTATATAGAAAAAGAAAAAGAAAAGAAGTGAATACCCATAGACATTGTAAGGAATGCCTTGTTGGATGGCATAATGAGGGAAGGATGCTGGTGTAGGAAAAGCTGTTCCCACTCCTCCAAATCCTGTCTGATATGAGTTCATTACCCTCAAGTTCCTGCCTCCTGCGGTTGCTCCTCCTCCACCTTCACCCACAACACATCCATTTTTTTTTTAATCATTACCCTCGTAACCTCTACTTTTTTGTTTTCATAACAACAAAGAAACGTCATTTATTCGGGTTGTGATGAGAGATTTATATATATTTCTGATACCAAAAGAAAAGAATACGATACATGCAATAGCATTCAGTGGTATAAAGTTTATGAGATGCATGATGAAGATATGTCTCAATCTTTTAATTGGAGTTTAATAAATTGTTATCTCATTTATCGTAAAAACCATATTGATTTTGTCTGCAATGGAAGGACAAGTTATCCATTTGATAGTTGCATCGATTTAGTGCATTACTGTGCACGTACTTTCAAAAACTCCGAACAAGAAAAAGAAAAGAGAACTTTCCCAATAAGGAGGAATATTCATGCTGCATTTCGGTTTTTGACTGTGAATATGTTTTGTTCAAAACAGAATATTTCTGGTCCACTATCATCTTCTTAGGGTAAAAATCTTGCTTTTGTTAATCTCCGAATATCCGCTAGCTAACTCTAAACATGGCTTGATGAATCAGAAATTAGTAGTTGGATTATGAGAAGTTAAATAAAAAGAATCTTTACACAGTGAAAGCGATGATCTTTTTTGGAATAACTTGTACATTTCAGAACATCTTATAGATCTGAATTGTGCTATAAATCCAAAAGTTGTTTTTAAGTTATTGGATAAGAACTTCAACTGCAAGAAATAATGTAGAGATTGAACACAAGAAAGTAAAGAAAAATGAGTTTATATATATACCATGCTTTGGAGTTGAGGGTTTAGATCTCTGAACACCTAAAGATGCAAGATTGCAATTTGCCCTTCTACCATCTATCACCGGAGCAGCATCAACACATGCCCTCATGGCGGCTTCTGGTTCCCTAAAAGTTACCTGATAGCAAAGAACACATTTCCCCAAAATTAACAACCATGACAAGAAAGCACACACAACAAAGCGTGAAAGCGAGTGATATACAAATTGTTATGATTCTGTACTGAATTTCATAGTTTTCATGCAAGTTATGTTATGGATCTTTCTAACCCACCAAGATCTAGTGGCAATAGATACAAGAAAATAACAAGAGCAAAAAAGAACCAGAGATCATTGCTTGCTACTAAATAAAACAAAATTGCAAGAAATTGCATACAAATCCATAGCCCTTGGATCTGCCAGTGGCCTTATCGGTAATGACAACGGCTTCCAAGATCTCACCGAACTGTTCAAAGTACTTCTTCATGGTCTCTTTCTGGGTTTCCCAAGCCAACCCTCCAACAAACACCTTAGTGTAAGTTGTGTCACCAAACTGTCCTGCCAAATTTGCTGGAGTCATCTTAAAACTTCTTCCCTTTTTCTTCTCCGAAACCTTCTTCAAGCCAAAGTCAGCACCAACAAAACTTTCGTGTGTATGTGTCAAATACAGCACAAAGACCTAGCAAGCTAGCTATTTCTAACACGAAAGTGAGCTACTTGGATATATAGATAGATCTGAGAATTAGATGACAAAGATGAGAAAGACCCAATACAGTTAGAGGGATCTTCTCTTTGATTGAGAGGTGAATTTTGTTGGTGGTGATGATATTGATGATCAAAGAGAGACAATTAGGTCAGAGACATGTAAAAGAGAGGGAAGAGAAAGCAAAAGCTAAGAGCAAAAGAAGGCCTTCTCACAATACGGACATAAATTATATATACAAACACAGTTAAACCCCACCTCTTTCTTTTACATTCTGGGACACATCGTTGTCTCACGCGCCATGATTTTGCGTGTTCCACAAACTTGAATCATTCCTCCGGTCATTATTCCTGTAGTAAGAAAGCACACGCGCTTCTGTGAAGGTGGGCCTGGTGTTTGTGGTATTATTATGTCGTCCATAGCTGTACTTTCAATTATTTTAAGAGGGAAAACTAAATGACGATTTTACCCTCAAATACGTGTCATATTAACTACGTTACCGGACAGAAACAGGAAGGAGAGAACGAAAGCCCGTAGTGGCAAAAACGGAACGGAGGGGGAAGAATATGAAAACGCCAACGGAGGGAAACAGAGAGATAAAATCACGCGGGAGGTCAACGGTCAAACTGCCTGTACAAAATTAGCTTCTTTTATGAAGTGGGAAGCATCATGCATGCTCGAGTTGTTTTTAACTTGTCTTCTTGCTTACCCAATTCAAATCAATTAAGCAAAGCAAAATGACAGCAGTAACTAGTAAGAGTTATCACAGTTACTTCAAGTGAAATTATCACTAAAACATAAAATTCGGAGAGGTTCAGCAATACACAGTCCTATCTCTACTTGACAGTCCTATCTCTACTTGATTGAGAGACTGTTTTAATAATAATAATAACAGGTACAAAAACTAAAGGATTAACAGATAATTTAGTGTGAAATTCAGTTTTTTTGTATTAGTTTCAATTTTTTTAATATATATGCCTATTTGAGCTTCAATTTATAATATTTTAATTTAACAATAAAAATATTTATTTAATTAAAAATAATGTGTAACTTGTTGTTAAGATTTTATTTTATTATATTTTGGATTGTGGTTTGGGTCGGCCCAACCATGGAGGTATTGTCCCCTTTGATCCTTTTTGAGGCTGTTGCTCCCTCTCTTGTGGGGGAGTCGAACCCAGGACCTCAAAATTTTGGTAGCATCTTGTGCCACGCCTCTCACCACTTGAGCTATGTATAGTTTTTTCATGAGTTTTAATTACTTTGTGTGTGTGATAAACCTCTGAACACATATCCAATGATTGGGTTAAACTCTTCACCTGAGTAAGGTGGTTTAGGGTTTTATTTGTGTGTTATATGTGAATTGTTTCAATGAATGAGCAAGACGACTAATGTAAAGAGAAAAGCCGAAATTTGAGACGAGAAAGGTCTAAGATCAAATGGGTCATTTTGGCTGATTGACAAGATGCATGCATACCAATCATGTAAGAAAAGTAGTCATATATGCATATCTACAAGCTTGTCGATAAGTAATCATTAAGTAAACCAAGTCACCAAAAAGCAATCAGCTCCATACAAAATACAAGAAGTTAAGAAAGTAGTGCAAGATTCTAGCATTCCTTACCCTTGCATAGACCATGGATTAATTAGTTTCTGCAGCAACATGACCATCCATCGAGTGCTATATCTCTAATTAGTGAAATCAGTTGTATGTATTAGATCAAAGTAGCTCTTTTTGTTAGTATACCATTTTCCTTGACCGTGAAAGGAATATGAACGCCAGCCAATATTTTCATAATGGCAGCTCGAAAATTTGGAAAAGGAAAAAAAAAAAAAAAGTAGTACTAAGAACACTTTTCCTGTTTAGAACTCAAATACCGCCATTCGCAGAATATGACGACAAGTGTTATAAAAGTAGAAGCTAGGCATTCAACTCTATGTGGCCAAACTTTGAACTTTGGCTTTCAAGATTAAGAAACAAAAGTCAAACATGGTAATATAGAAAGTAGTACAATTTTGCAAATAAAATAGTAGAAAAGAAAATGTAAAGTTAATTTATCAATGATTGCAAAATTCAACTAATTCGGTCGATTTAATCTTAAAATTTTGAACGGTTTAATTTTTCTTATTTTGATAGCTCCTGATGATAAAAACCGATTAGTTTATTAATTAATTGATTAATTTTTATAAATTAATAAGATCTTATAAACTAAAATAAATCAATTAAATCTCTTTTTTTAATTAAAATTCAAATATTTTGATAGGTAGGAAAAAAATTTAATCATATTTCAAATTCTTTAAATATTTTATACAATCTTTAGCTACAACCATCTAATACCGATTGAACATTTTAACCCTTAAATCGTTTGTTTTACTAGTTTAACTTCTAGTTCAGTTTTTAAAATATTAAGATTTATAGATAAATTGTATAATTAAATAGAGATATAAATCCATCAACTGATTAATTGATCCGACTCAGCTATCAAAGAGCTAATTCTCTTAAATAGAATGACCAGCGATCTTTTCAATACTATCTACCTAACGAGAGTAGAAATTAGATTTCCAAAGTTTGACAAAGAAAGGTGCTAGATTGATGATATGAACAAAGATATTTTTGACCAATTTCTGTGGTTTCTGCACAGTTCAAGTGGCTTGCAAAATACCAACTGATGATCAAGTGGAATGCATAAGGCCAACTAAAAGAAAAAAACAAAAAAAAGGAAGAACAATAACATTAAATATGAAACATTCTAAATTGTGGATGGCGACAATTACGAATCATGCATTATTAAACACATTAAAATCATATTCATTGCAACCAAACTTCACTCTCTGTACCAACCACCATCAAATAGTTGTAACCATTTGATAGTGACCATTTAAATCTTTATGTGTCAACTAACATTAATCATTTAATCACTTCCTGCATTTACAATAACAACAACATTTGGTATAAATCTCGTTGACATATAGGGTTCGAGAAAATTCAATAATACGCGATCTTATTCTTAATTATAGTAGAAAGAATGTATAATTATAATATTAAATGGATCAATTTTTATTTTTACTGAAAATTGGGAATAGATAGACTTTCTCTAGGACCTATTTTACCGACAAGATTTATCATCACTTTATCTATTTTAGCATGTTGGCCGATTACTCGGGTTTCCCGATTATTCTCTTTTTGGACTATTATATTTGACGCACATATATGCAATATAAACATTATTAATTATTTACGATCATGGAGTAATCCACGTTGATGACCTTAATATGTTATAAAATTAATTGGATATTACCTAAATAAACTCTATCTTGTGTTCGCTCGTAATCTATATTCTTGAATGTAGCCATAAGTGTGTGATGTAATTTTTGTCATCTAGTATCTGTATGCATGGATGTCGTGAGGTCAGCGTATCAAACAAAAGAACAAGAAAACCGTGGGCTTGTATTTATGTGTTCGTGTTTTAATATGTTTAAGGGGCTTTTGTTTAAAATATATTTGTAAAGGGCATGATTTCCGCAATAACGACATTTTAATTAGTACTCTTAGCAATCGTTCAATTGGTAAGACAAAAAATTTAAGGTTTAAAAGATTCAATCGGCATTAAACTGTTATAAAATCGGTTGAATATTAAATAAAATTTAAAAATTTAAAATATGATTGAAAGAGATTATTTTTATTTATTGAAAATTTTTAAGTTTAATTAAAAAGAAGTTGTTAAATGAAAATTAATTTATTTATTTTAGTTTATAAGAATTTATTAATTTACAAAAATTAACCGGTTAATTAATTTTTAATAAAAAGAGTTATTAAAGTCGAATCGGAAAGTTAGATGATTAAATTTTTTATGATTAAATTGACTAAATCGATTAGATTTTTTAATCATTGCTCCAAAGAGTTGGAGTCATGGATTGAGCATGCTTTTTAAGACTTACTACTTTAAGATCTTTAGATTTATTAGTACGAATTTAGAGACGTCTAAGTTTCTTAATACTAGTTAGATGGAATTTATTGCATAGCACTCAATATAGTGTATCTAAAATATGTAATTAAATTATTATATAATCTTAAGAATTTACTCATTACACATTATTAATTTTTTCTTTAAAACAGAAGACAACTACAAGCAAATATTAGATTTAAGTGGATCTTATCTTGGATTACGCTAACTTTGCTTTGAATTATTAACTATACATCTTTTCATGTGATGTAATAAAAAGGTGTTTTATTTCCAAGGTAGTTGAATTAATTAGTAATTTTCCCTATACCTTTCGTATATAAATATAAATATAAATATATCAAAAACAACAACGACAATATCATCTTAGTATGAAATCTACTAATATGTGAGATTTGAGGAACCTCATGAGTACACATTTTACTCCTAATTACTAGAGAGATTGTTTCTAACGAATCCACATAAGGAAAAAAAAAGTTTTTGAAAATGATTTGAAGAAAACAATTACTAAATACATAAAATAAATAACTACAAAAATGGGAAAATATCAAATCAAATCAAAAATCAAAATCAAAATAAAGATAAAAGTAAGCAAATAAATAAACAAAAAGAAAGAAAACAAATAAGAAATTAAAAAATAGAGATGGAAATGGGTCGGGCTCTGGTTTGGGCCTTAGGTAGTCGAGCTCGAGCCTGAGCCGGAACCTGACTTGACCTGATCTGACCTATTTTTATTTTTAAATTAAAATAAGAAACGACGTCATTTTCTCAAATTGACGTCGTTTTTGTGATAGGTGTCTAGCCTCAGGCCTAAATGTCATCTTTATTTAAAAAGAACAAAATAAATAGGTGAAATAACTTAAAAGGCAAGTGTTATAAACAAAAGTATTTAGATTAAATACAAAACACAAGAATAGAATATAAGTATACAAAAGGCTTATAAAAAGGGAAGGACCTCTCTATGTATGGTCCTCTACCTTTATCGTAGTTCACAAAAGTTTTTTTATTAAGAATTAAGTCCTCGGTAAGCTCTAGCAGGGTTATATTATTCCTGATCATCTCCCCTCAATTCGTTTTAGGTCTTCCTCTTCCTCCTATAGTCCTTAAGAACAATCTTCTTACATCTTCTTATTGGCGGGTAGGAAGTCTCCTCTTATCTTGTCTAAACCACTTAAACCTTGTCTCTTTTAATTTACTATCAATGTTAGCCACCCCAACTTGTCTCTTGCTACTATATTCCTGACTTTATCTCTTACTATATTGTTGCAAATTCAATAAAGCATCCCCTTCTCTATCACCATTAACTTATGACTATGTACATGTTTGATAGGTCAACGCTCTACCCTATAAGACATAGACATCATAATTGCTAAATGATATAATTTACCTTTTAGCTTGAATGATATGTTCTTGTCATATAGAATTTTAGAGGCACCCTTCCATTTAAGCCACCTTGATTTAGTACAGTACACTATGTCGTCATCTATCTTCCTATTACTTTAGGTGATGAATTCAAGATATTTAAAACAATCTTTCTATGATATAACTTCTGTACCAATCTTGAACTCTATATCAGATGTAACCCTACGACCTGAAAAGTTACTCTCTAAATACTCATTCTTAGTTCTGCTCATTTTAAACTCTTTTGACTCTAACGTATCCCTTCAAAGTTCTAGCTTGACATTAACACGCTCTTATGTTTCATCTACTAAAACAAGGTCATCATCAAACAACATATAACAAGACACATCTCCTTGGATATTTGTCGGTCGATAAACGCAAGTGCACGTTTCTATCGTCAAGTAGTAAAAATATCGATCCCACAGAGACCAAATTAG
>JANIPN010000217.1:10424957-10438275 GCA_027478595.1 Erythroxylum anguifugum | reverse complement strand
ATTACATTATTAATAAATATTATATAAAATTTAAAAATAAATTATTTTTAAGTTTTATTTAATTCATAATTATTACTAGTAATAAAAATATTTATTTTTATTTTAAAAACAAAAATTAAAATTCACAATAATTATAAAAGTTGAAGTAAATAAAATAAATAATTAAAAAAATTTTGAAAAAAAAGGGGAGAAGAAGAGGTGGGAGGGAGAGAGGAAGAGTTTAAATTTTTTTTTGAAAATTTTTCAAAAAAGTTCCTCTATTTTTTAAAATTTTCGATACTGGTCAATATTTGACCGATATTTTGAATACCGACAGTTATCGACCGATACAAGTTGATACTGACCGGTATTTAAACTCAGTACGCCAATATCAACCAATATTTAAACTCGGTACAATCAACCCTCGTTTCATACCAATTTTAATCTGATACGATACATACCGGCCGACACAAAACGGTATCCAAAACTCTGGATTAAGCCCCAAATTTGGGCCTTAAAATCAGTATATTTGAATTTTTTAAAAACCCCTGAAGTACAATCCGCATAGGATTTTACTCCAATTGATGTCTTTACGTGGAGTGAATGGAGTCAATGGACCAAAACAGAATGATTAATTATTAGAGAACTATAATAGCAAGTGGCGTTAACTTCGAAGAAAAGAAATATATTTTCCCATATATATTGAACCGCGATACATCTTGCTGAATTGAAAAATATAGCTTTCTTATAATTGATGTTCATTGACCATTCCAAAAGCCACTTATGATTCTTCAAAACTTTACTGCAAGCCTTTTTTTTTTAATTATATTAGTTATCTTGGTTTAGTCAGACTAATCCTAAGCCCCTATGACCCTACCCGCCTATATACTTCTGCATACAAGGAGTCTTCACATACTTAATTGGTCAACTGATGATTGATCAATGGCTCCCCCTGCTCATCATTAGGTTCCCATCAGCCCTCGGATTTCCTAGTAGCTCCAACTCCTACTCTGCCGCTGGAAGCGAGGCGTCCGTAATTGATCCGATCAAGGAGTTGTACCCAGGGGCTAGAGGATCATCAATAAGAACATGCATATTTTCCCTCCTTTGAGGTGACTCGAACTCAAGACCTCCCAGGGACGGAGCCAGACTCAACTCTAAGGAGGGGCCGGATGCCAACATCTAAATGTAAAAATTTTAATAGGGGGACCACTTATATTTAAAGGGGGCACTTATATTTGTAATTTTAAAAATTTTAATTATATAAGTAATTTTTAAAAAATATATATTTGAAAGGAGGGGCCATGGCTCCCCTCCCGTTAAACATGGCTCCGTCCCTGAGACCTCTTATAAAAAAGAGTCTTAAGTGAATAATCTGTACCGATTAATCCAGTCGTCGTTGTCTACTGCAAGCCTTTTATAATTTTATATGTTGCAGAGAAGTCTGAATAACAAATTAAGGTGTTGTAGACAGGGTGTTCCCTACAAGCGGATCAGCCGATTAAGAAATCATAATTGGTAATGGCTGGCAAGCGCTTGATCCTTCTCACTTCCTCCCTGGAACCATGTGGATGGATCCCTCCTGCAAAAATCCAAAAAGTTACAGGAGAAAATGACATGAAAAAGTATTCTTTTTCTCTTAAGTATCTTCAGGCTCACTTGATCCAGTCCAGGCATGTTGGAAGCAGCAAAATTGGTATTGATGAGTACTCCAACGGTTGCGTCAGTGATTAGTTAGCAGCTAAGAACCCCCAAAGCAAAAATTATAATTCAAGATTTAGGAGAAATTCATTTATTTATTTTTACAATTATAAATTACACAAGGCAATGGTAATTATAATTGCGAGTATATATTGTTCATGAGATCGGATCTAAATTACTATCATAATTACATTCGAAATATTTATAATTATATTCATTTTGCCTATGATTACCACACTAATTATGGTTTTATATAAGAAGCAAGCTGATGTCTACATAATAGGTCACTAATTATTACAAGGTTTTTCATGTCGCTTGTAGACATTCCATCCATACTATCATTCTACCAATTCATATTGAGAGAAGTATTTGATAAATCCATCTACACCAGATCTAACGAAGATCCACCTGGATCATCTGACACATCTGGCCTCATTTTAATGTTACAACCGGTTTTATACACAAAGAAGGAAAAAATGAACCTCTTATCCACTATGTCAAAGATGATGGCCAACCAGTGTATATTAACCATCATCGATGACGTTATATATAAGATGTTGACTCATCTATGTGTGAACTAGATTGTAAGGTATGCTCTACACTAAACTGTATCGAAATAGATAACAAAGATGAAGCTTATATTTGAAAGGGGTAGGCAAAATTTCAAAGGAAAAGAAGGCAATAACAATCAACAGAAATTCATTATTGTCAACCTCAAAACAATTTCATCCTAAGCACGATGATTATGATCCAGATACATATTTAACAATTTTGTTATTAT
The DNA here is from genome assembly GCA_027478595.1 of Erythroxylum anguifugum. Lineage (NCBI taxonomy): Eukaryota > Viridiplantae > Streptophyta > Magnoliopsida > Malpighiales > Erythroxylaceae > Erythroxylum > Erythroxylum anguifugum. The sequence continues at coordinate 10,435,814 of JANIPN010000217.1, read as the reverse complement.
TTATAAAAATAATTTCAAATCTTTAAAGGTTTATTTTTAGCGATTTTGATGATAACTTTATAATATTTTAAATTTCAAATTAGATTTATTACCTTGTATAGGAAACGATATAATTATTAAAAGTTGCTTCCTTTATTGCAGGAACTTTCTTTATGAATTTACCTAATTAGAAATGGTTCTATAACATTCGAAAGGATCTTACTAATTCGAATAATTATTTCCAGAAGTTTTGATAGAACCTTTTTCTTAACATCTAAATATCGAAGATTTTAGCAGAGATGATATCGAAGATTCGTTAGATACAAAGTCAACTCAGAATTAAAATGAAGTAATTAATGGCCAGTTAAAGAAAATGTCTACTTAAGGAAGAGTAACTACATTTGCAAAAAAACACAGATTTTTGAAAAACTTCAGCAGCATCTACATTCTTAAAAGTTATATAAAACTCTTTGTACCTTAGAAAGTAAAAACACTCTATCGAGAGAGAGCTTGTTATTCTTTGAGAGCTTATTGAGCTTGCTTTATATTTATTTTTTGAGAGCTTGTAGTGGCTTGTTAAACACTTCGAGTGTGAAGGTTGAAGAACATTGAAAAATATGTACTTGTGAGCTTAGAGAAGCTCGTCAAATTTAATACTTGGATTCTTATAGTGAAATACTTAAGTTGGATACTTAGGGACTGGACGTAGGTTTTGTTATTAGTTGAACCAGTATAAATCGACTGTGTCATTCTTTATCTCTTCCTAACTTTTAAATTTTTGCATTATAAGTTTATGTTTCCAGGAGGCTCCATTGATTTTACAATAAGCTTCTTCTGTTTTTATATCACAAGAGGTCCCTTTCGTTTTAAGCGTTAACAGGCTCCTATCGATTAACATGCTCCTTTCTTTTTGAGCGCTAGTAGGCTCCTATCGATTAACAGACTTCTTTCTTTTTAAATGCTAGCAAGCTCCTTTCGATTGACATGCTCCTTTTGTTTTTAAACAGTTAACATGATCCTCTTATTTTCAACGCTAACAAGATCTTTTCAAAAGTTGATGGGGCCCTTCTATCTATAAACTTGTTTTGTTTAGCAGGGTATTATCATTTGAAAGTACCTTGCAATTTTTTTACACACAATACACCCTAGTTTTGCGTGAGTTTGCTTTATCATTTGGTATCAGAGCGAGGTTTCACATTTATTATGTTTTACAGCATGTGATAGATTATGACAAACAATTTGAGAAGTCTTGAAGGACAATCCGTCTCGAAGTCTTCTTATTTCAATGAAAACAACTATTCATATTAGAAAAAGAGTTAATCTGTAGATATCGAAATCTGGCAAGCTATCAAGTTGGAGCCACACCTCCTGCTACTGACGACATAGAAGTGTGGGCTGATGCTGATAGAAGAAATGCATAGCTGAATGCCAAAGCAAGACATTATCTAATATGTGCACTATCTTTGAAAGAGTACGAAAAGATATTGTACTGCTCTACAGCAAAGGAAATGTGGGACAAACTACAATTCACCTTTGAAGGAACGAACGAGGTAAAGAAATAAAGAATAAGTCTTTTAGTGCATTAATATGAAACTATTTGCATCAAACAAGGAGAAACAATAGATGAATTCTTCGGACCTTTCAACAATGTCATCATTGCCTTAAAGAACTTAGGTAAAATATATCACAATGATGAGCTTGTGACAAAGATTCTAAGACACTACCAAAGGAATGGAGACATAAGGTGACAGTTGTAGAGACTGCAAAGGATCTGAATACTATCTCGTTCGACTAGTTATGAGGAAACTTAATGATCCATGAAGTGGAACTTAGGCAGGATGAAGGATCCTCATACAAAAGAGGAATGACACTAAAAGCAATTGATGAATCAAATCCATCAAATGGAGATAACAGCGACACTGAATTGCAAATATATGGAGATGACAAATTCAATTTCATGGCTAGAAAATATGCCCGCTTCTACAAAAAGAAGCTCATGAAGTAAAGAGAAGGAAATAACAGGTTCCTATCAAAAGGGAGTAGCGGTAATAGCAATACACAAAACAATCAAATCATATGTTATCACTACAAGAAGCTTAGACACACAAGACCAGAATGTTCTCTTCTTCAAAAGGACAATTCCGAAAATAAAAAATCCAAAAAGCAAGCTATGACTGTGGCTTGGTCAGATGAGGACTTTGAAAACTTTGAAGAAGAAGAGCCTGAAGAAGTCAACAACGTTTGCTTTATGGTCAAATCAGGAGACAATGGGGTATATTATTCTAACTCTCATATTGAAATTGATGAATTAAGAGATGCATATCATGATTTATATGATCAATACAAAAAATTAACAGTGCAGTATTTCAAAAAGGTTGAGAAGTCAAAAAAGAATGATGCATCCTTGACAAATAAGATAAAAATGACTAGAATATAAGAATAAGAATTTGTTGCCTAGAATTATATCCCTTGAAAATGACAAGTAAAAAGTCTCTGAAAAGGAATTCTTATAGTAAAAGGTAAGTTAGTTAGAGAATGCATTGCTTGAAAATGATTATGTTAAGGTAAAACAGTTAAAAGAAAAAAAATTGTTTCTCTAGAAAAAGTTCTTGCCAATTTTGTTGATGGAAGGAACAATCTTGATGCATTACTTGGGAATGATAAAGGTGTTTTTGATAAGGCTAGAATAGGATAAGGCCATACAAGAATTTTTTTTGTTACATCTAGCAATAGTTATAGTCAAAACAATAGGAACCTAATAAATATCAAAAATTACAGTAATTCTAATTCATTTGTTTTGTGCAATTACTGTGGTGAACATGGTTATATTAGTCATTCCTATAACTTTCAGAAAATAAAGAAATTATCTTAAATGTATGTTTGAAGACTGAAAGGTTAAACAACTAACCTAAAAGGACTAAAAAAAGTTTGGGTATCTAAAATGAGATAATATATTCTACAGATATGCTTCAGAACAGAGACAAGAGAAAATCAATGGATAGTTAATAGCGGTTGTTCGAGACATATGACAGGTGAAATATCACATTTCAACTATATTGAAAGGAAAGAGGGAGGTAATGCTGTCTTTGTAGATAAAAACAAGGCAAAAGTCACTAGAATTGATAAAATTGGTGACTCTAACTTTGCTTCTATTGATAATGTTCTTTATGTTGATGGATTGAAACATAACTTGTTGAGTATAAGTAAATTATGAGATAAGGGTTATAGAGTTACTTTCTATGCATCACATTATGAAATAATTGATAATCTTAATGATAATATTGTATTCGTTGGTCCTAGAAATCAGAACATATACTATGCTCAACTGGAAGATATGTCTTCACAAAATGTCAAATGTTTTGTTTCAATAGAAAAGGATTCATTTATCTGGCATAGAAGATTTGTAAACGCAAGGATGAACATTTTATCAAAATTGTCCAAAAATGAGTTAGTGAGAGGACTACCTAACTTGAAGTTTGAGAATAATCAGGTTTGCAAAGCTTGTTTAAAAGGAAAACAAATCAGAAGTAGCTTCCCTCCTAAAAATATTGTATCTACTAACTAGCCGCTTGAACTTGTACACATGGACTTATTTGGTCCTACTAGGACTCAAATCTTTGGTGGTGAACATTACAACTTTGTTATAGTAGATGATTATTCTAGATTTACATGGGTTTATTTTCTATCAAATAAAGGTGATACTTTTGAAGTCTTTAAGAAGTTTTGTAGAAAAATTCATATTAAAAATGGGTACTGCATTACATTAATTCAGAGCAATTATGGATGAGAATTTCATTATAAAAAATTCGAAGCTTTCTGTAATGAAAATGGGATGTTTCATAATTTTTCATGCCCAAGGACTCCTCAGCAAAATGAAGTTGTCGAGAGAAAGAGCATGACTCTCGTTGATATGGCCAAGATAATATTGTGTGAAAGTGGTCTACCTTATGGTTACTAGGCAAAAGTTGTATCTACTGCCTGTTACATACTTAACAGATGTCTTATAAGACCTATTCTCAAAAACACCCCTATGAGTTATGAAAAGGAACAAAACTGAATGTTACTTACTTTCGAGCATTTGGCTGCAAGTGTTTCGTATTAAATAATGGAAAGGACAATCTTGGAAAATTTGATGCGTGATCTAATTAAGCTATTTTTTCTGGGTTACAGTATTGCTAGTAAAGGATTCAGAGTTTATAATAAAAGAACAAAGAAGATAAAAGAATCTATATATTGGTATTTGACACAACACTACCCTCAATAACAACAACTAATTTAGATGATGAAGGGCATCCTTCAACTCCTAAAAATACATCGCTGACTCAAACTACACCTACAATATCTTCAAAAATACAAGATCAAGAAGGTCTTTCTGAAGCTAGGACGGAGCAGGCTCCTTCATCTCAGCAGAAGCCTATGCAACGAAAAATACCAAGAGAATGGAGAGGTCTAGATACACATCAGTACATTATAGCAGACCCTTATAAAAGTCTAAGAACTAGATTATCCTTCAAAACAATTATGTTTCCTTCATTTCACAATTAGGACCAAAGACAGTTGAAGTGACTCTTATTGATGAAAATTGGGTTTCAACTATGAAAGAAGAACTTAATCAGTTTGACAAAAACAAAGTTTGGAATCTAGTACCTCGTCCGCAAAACAAATCAGTCATTAAAACTCTTCGGGTATTTCAAAACAAACTTGATGAAAATGATAAAGTGGTAAGAAACAAAGCTAAACTTGTAGCTCAAGGTTATAATCAACAGAAAGCATTAATGCGGGGTGAGTTTGAAGTGAGCATGAAAGGAGAACTATCTTTCTTTCTCATATTACAAATAAAACAAATAGAAAAAGGGATCTTCATTAGCCAAGACAAATACACAAAGGAATTCATCAAGAAGTACCATTTTCAAAATGCCAAACTAATGGGTACTCCTATGTATACTGGAACTAAACTTGATAAGGATGAAAAAGGCAAGGCTACAGATGAGACAAAGTACAGAAGAATGATAGGGTCACTACTATATCTTATAAGTTCATGACCAGATATCATGCTTAGTGTGTGCCTTTAGGCATGCTTTTAATCAAATCCAAAAGAAAGCCACCTTCAAGCAATCAAGAGGATCTTTCGATATCTTGATGGAACTATGGATTTCATATTATGGTATCCAAAATTGATTCATTTAACATAGTTGCCTATTGTGATGCAAATTATGCAAGTGATAAAGTCGATCGAAAAAGTACAAGTGGTCACTGTCAATTTCTTGAAGGATGTCTAGTTTCCTAGTCTTGCAAGAAACAAAATTGTACCACACTTTCAACAACTAAAGCAGAATATATAGCAACTACCAGCTGTTGTGCTTAAATCTTATGGATGAAACATCAACTTTAGGATTTCTCTCTGAACTTTAATCATATTCCTATATTATATGATAATATTAGTGAAATAAATCTTTCTAAAAATCTTATGCATCACTCTAGGACTAAACATATAGAAATGAAGCATCATTTTCTTAGAGATCATATTTTAAAAGGAACCATTGATCTTTTGCATGTTAATACTGAAAATCAAGTGGTTGATATCTTCACTAAGCCACTCTCTGAAGATAAATTTTGTGCGTTAAGAAAAGAGTTTGGTATGTGCAGACTATCTGATATTATTTATGTATGAATTTTCTATACCAGACATTAACAGACTCCTTCTAATATGTTTATTTATAAGCCTCCTCATATTTTAGTAGGCGCATCTTAGTTTAAAAGACCCCTCTCAGTTTAGAGACCTCCTTTTAGTTTAGTAGGCTCTTTCTAGTTTAGAAAGCCCTTTTTATTTTAAAAGGCTCCTCTCCGTTATACAGAGTGGGATACATGTGTCCTAAGAAGGAAGTTACTCCATGGCGTCGTTTCAGCTTTTAAAATGTGTGCACGCCACCTTGATAGCTTTTTGTATGTGACTGATAGAAGATACGCAAACGATCACATTTCCTTTATTAGCATGTATGACTGCTAATCTTCACGCGAAAACAACGCCCTAGAATCGTTTAGCATACTTCTTTCTTCTACTTATCGTTGTCTTTCTCAAAAGTGTCTTTTTTTCCTCTCTGCACCCTAACTCTCTGCTTCCTTTCAAATCTCCTAAACCTTACTAAGCTTACTCACAATGGCATGAACAAAATCAAAGGGACAAAAGAAAACCTTCACTTCCTCTTCTAGACATGGTGAAACTCTCATCTACCATGAACAAACTCTAGTTTCTAAGTCTTCTTCTCTTTCACCAATAGTAGGATCATTAAAACACTCCTACTAAACCTGTTTCTATTTCCTCTAAGCCTCAAATTTCAAAAACACCAATTCAAAAGACTCCAAAGGAGAGAAAAGGGCAGATTTTGGCTATGTTAACCCTAGAATCAGACTCTAATTGATCCTCCGAGCACAAACAACAATAGTATATGACTCTAATGAAGAAGAAGAAGAGAAAGAAAAAGAAGAAAAATCTTCGAATGAGAGGGGGCCAATAAGAAAAGTAAGGTCCCAATCTCCTTCATTCTCACTACCCACTCTTACTCTGCCTATCCTCTATTCCAAAACTTCCACACCACCTTTCACTACTCCTCAACTCGATTCTAAGGATAAGAAAATTCCTGAAGTGCATTGGATTGTAAATGATGATGATTCAGATGAAGAATTGACTATGTTAATAAGATGACCACGAACTAGAGCAAGTGTTGCAAAATAAGCTGACAAAATTTGTTGAATAAGAAGGAACCCCTGACTTTGAAAAGAAAGAAGAAGAAGAATCTCGAAAGAGAAAAAAAGAAGAAATAAGAAAAGGTAAAGCGCCTATGATCGAAGAAAAGATTGAGGAACCCACTATTAAGGATGAGCCACCTTATGAAGAAGCTTTGTTTGAAGAAATCCTGAAAGCAAAAGATCAAAACCGAAGAAATAAAAGCAAGGATAGTCTTAAGCACCAGTTAAATTGTTACAATCAATGGAAGCTGAAGCTTGATACAAAATGCGCTACAAAAAGAAAAAGGTGGTCGTTGGACACATATTGCCTCCCAACCTATTCGATGATATCAATATTCCATCTCTCCCTATTTTCTTGTTGTTGGTTGGGAAAAAATTTTAAATTTGGACGAAACAATGTGTGATGAATTGGTTAGATGTTTTTACACACATATGAGAAAAAAAGAAGTTGATGGGAAGCTGGCAATCATCTCGTGGGTATGTGAGTGCGAGATCCTGATTATGGAGGAAATCTTAGGGAGCATTCTAAGTGTAATTCCTATAAGTAGGATTGACCTTCACTGTCATAACTGGGATATTGCTGACCTTGATTTGGGAGAGGTTATGGACTTTATATGTCTTCACATTGAGAATGCCCATGAAGGGAGACCCTAGTGTAGACACTTGGACCTACTGCCAAGATGCCTTGAATCTATATTAGCTACTTCAATTTTTCCAAGGAGTAGCTTTGTGTAAAGATGTAGTCTCCTGGATATATATGTGGTCCACAATTTTTTAAAGGGCAATGAGATGAACCTTCCAGTAATGATTATGAAGTTTATGGTGGACAATGGAAGTCACAAGAATACCACGGTGGTCTACCGTTTGGGATGCTGTTGACCAAGATTTTTGCTTATTTTGGAGTGCCTTTTGACAATCTAAGTTGGTATGAACCAACAAAGTTCCACTCTTCAATTCTCTACCAATTCGGTTATAAGCTAAAGGATAATATATGGATTAAGAGGAAATAAAAAAGAGCAGTAGACCTCTCGAATCCTATCCCATAAAAGTCAACCCTTGTCACACTCTAGAGCATGAATGACTTAATTCTTCACCAACTGAGGGGCATTCGCTCTAATTATTATCAAATGTGCGGACACATTGATAGCTTGCAAAACCAAATCTTGGACAATCAAATTGTTCTTAGAAAAATTCTTGATTCTCTTAAATAATTTTGTTACTATTTTCACTTGGATTGTTCTTTACATACTCGTGATATTTGTTACGGCTTAATTTCATTTCCTCCTTTTTTTATAATGACAAAGGGGGAGAATAGTTAATGATATATTTTGCATCTGTGATATATTTTCAATATTGCCTTGATGATATATATTTATGATATATTCAACTGTGATATATTCTGCTAATTGTTGCTGAAATATTCTGCTAATTGTTGAAATGTTGTTGAACTTGTGCAGTTTAAGTCTGTGATATACAAACGATAGGCTCCTTCTTTTAGAAGTCAGGCTCCTTCTAATTATAACTGTGAGTAAGAATATATAAAGTTTTACAGGTATTTTTCTAAATCCTTTATTATTATTTGAATTTTGAAAATATATCTATTATTGTTTATCATCATAAAAAATGGGGAGATTGTTGGCTCAAAGTTTATTTTTAACAATTTTGATGATAACTTTATAATATTTCAAAATTCAAATTGGATTTATTTCCTTGTATAAGTAATGATATTTCTTTCTTGTAAGAATCTTCTTTATGAATTTATCTAATTAGAAATGGTTTCATAACATCCATAAGGATCTTACTAATTCGAATAATTAGCTCTGAAAGTTTTGCAGATTTTTTTCTCAACGTCTGAATATTGAAGATTTCAGCAGAGATAATATCGAAAATTTGTTAGATACAAAGTCAACTCAGAATTAACATGAAGCAACGACTAGTTAAAGAAAATATCTACTTAAGGAAGAGCCACTATATTTGTAAAAAAACACAGAGATTTTTGAAATACTTTAGCAGCATTAAGATTCTTAAAAGTTATATCAAACTCCTTATGCTTTAGAAAGTAAAAACACTTTAACAAGAAAGAGATCGTAATTCTTTCAGAGCTTACAATGAGCTTACTTTATATTTATTTTTTAGAGCTTGTAAAGGCTTACTAAATACTTTGAGTGCAAAGGTTGGAGAACCTTAAAAAATATATACTTGTAAGCTTGAAGAGGCTCGTCAAATTTAATACTTAGATTCTTATAGTAAAATATTCAAGTTGAATACTTAGGGACTAAACGTAGGCTTCATTATTAGCTAAATCAGTATAAATCGACTTTCATTATTTTTCTCTTCCTAACTTTTAAATTTTCGCATTATAAGTTGTGTTTTCAAAAGACTCCTTCGATTTTACAATAGGCTCCTTCTGTTTTTATATCGCAAGAGATTCTTTAGCAGACTCCTATCAATTAACATACTTCTTTCTTTTTGAAGCGCTAACAAGCTCCTATCGATTAACATGTTCCTTTCTTTTTAAGCGCTAGTAGGCTCTTTTTAATTGACAGACTCCTTTCATTTTTATATAATTAACAGGATCCTTTTGTTTTTAATGCTAAAAGGATCTTTTCAAAAGTTGATAGGACTCTTCTATCTACAGGCTTATTTTGTTTAGGATATTATCATTTAAAATTATCTTGCAATTTTTTTTACACACAATTCACCTCCCCGCTCCTAGCCCCCTGCATATGTTTTCTTTATCTTCAACTTTTTCCCAAATCAATTCTCTTTATAAGGTTAATTATATTTTAACATTATATAATAATCTTCCATTACTTAATCATTAACATCATCTTCCATGTACTTTCCCTAAAATCGATTTTCTTTGTAAGGTCCGTTATATTTTAAATATTAAACTTACTTTTATAATAATCTTCCATTACTTAATCCTTAATTATCATCTTCCATTACTTCCTCTAGAATTGATCTTTTTTTTATAGTAATCTTCCATTACTTAACCCTTAATCGTCGTCTTCTTTTATTCTAGTATCTACAACGTAACTCGTAGTAATCTATAACCAACAATTGTCTTCATCTTCAAACGTAAAAGAATATGTTTAACGTAATAATTAATATTTTTTTCTGACAGGATTTTGTCCACATTACCTGATAGCTGTACAGAAGTAACACATCCTGCGTTTGTAATAGTGTCTCTGTATTACGTGATGGTTTTGGCTCTGTCAAGAAATTAAAGAACCCTGTGTTAAGTAACATTCTCCTGTCTCGACTGATATAGTAGATTAATTGGTTTTGCATGCAAATCTGCATCAAATACCAGTTAAATGAAAAGGGTTTCCGGAAGAATAGCCACATAGCTAGATGAATCATGAAAGAAGAAATTGAGGGATATAGAGTAAACACAGGTCTGTTGGTTTTACCTTATCAAGGAAAGAAAGAACAAAAAAGTTACCTGTAAAACCCATGCAGCTGCTTTGTCTCTTTCTATTGAATATTACTTGCAAACTATGCTGCCGCCTTCTCCACTATCGATCATTTTCTCTACATCAAACCTTTTCTTTTGTCTTTGTCTCTCTCCGTACTTTCTCTTCTTAAACTTTCTCTACTTCTTTCCCCTCCCCGATTTCTATAAAACCCAACATTCTATTAGTTGTTTCCCACCGTGGAGAAAAGGATGGTTCTTGCACAGAAATTAATTTGCTATTACTCAGCCATTTGTTGTACGAGACAACAGTGTTTAGTGCCTGAGTACTGTTATCTTCAACCTTCTTTGGCATGAGTAGCAAGCAGAGGTACGTAAATGTTGGTTCAGAAGTGGACGTATAGATGATGAATAAGCATGTTATATATATCTTAATGTACTGTAGGACTAGATTAGACATGTTAAAATGGATGAAATGCTTGTATATTCGAGATTTCAGACAGACAGAGGTGATGATTATCAGCTGGCCGGTAGTCTTTTTGTCTGAAAATGAAGTGTTCTGCCTGGCTCCCTGAATGCCATGTAAGAAGTTTTTGTCAAAAATGTTGGCGACCTTCCTATTTGGCATACGGGGAGTCTGGCAGGCTCCAACTTATTATCAGACTATAGACACAGCACCATGTGTATTCCTAGCTATTAAGAGCAGGCCAGGC
>JANIPN010000217.1:10363817-10379593 GCA_027478595.1 Erythroxylum anguifugum | reverse complement strand
AAATTACAAAACACAGGGACTAGATTGAACGAATTAAAAATACAGGGGCTAATTTGAATGATCAACTATAACACAGGGGCTATTTTATATTATTTGCCCATCATCTTTTCTTCTTCGTCTTCTCTTAAGAAATGTTGGTGAAGTTGATATGTAAAAATCCACCACCTCTCTATTACACCCATTATCGACCACCTTCACTTCATCTTTTCCCTAAGTCTCTCACCTTTTCTTGTAATTAAAGCCTCTTCTCTAGCCTTTTTGTGAACGTTTCCTGCCGACTTTCACAATCCAGTTTCTTTTTCTTTTGTCATTACATGTTAACATTTTATTTTCTCTCCTTTGATTCATTATCTCATTTCTGTGATGATATCTACCTTTAGTAAAGAAAGTTTTCCACATAGTGAATCGAGCCTTAAGACAACTTGAAATGAAGTAAATTGAGCAAATAAAACCATTAATTTTAATCTTATTTGGAATAATTGAAGTGCATAAAATATGCATGTATTTTCCTTAGTACTTTGTTTTGTTTTGTTTTCTATCTAAATTACCTTGACTTATTTTTATGTCTTGTTCTAGTATAGTTGCTTAAGGAATGATGTAGATAATAAATAGAGAATTTTACAAGTTAAACATGAAAAAAAAAAACAATTTTAACTAAAAATGGCCTGAAACACAACCATGTGCCCACCTATTTTCCTCTTTGAAAATTAGGAGATGAAGACAAGGTTTGATACATAGATTGAAAGGAGGTTATGTAGTAGAGAGAAAAGTTTTTGAAGAGATATACAACTTAAGATATAAGCATGTTAGACATCATGCACACAACTGAGGAGATGGATATATTAGAGTTTATAGTCCTCTTTAGAAAAGAAGCAAAAAGATATACGATTGTGTCCTACATCCCATAGAAAAAGGGTCTTTTACTTTCATTTATTATATTCTTTAGTTTCCCTTTGGGTTAGGAGTTGCCTATTGAAAGAGAGAATAAAAACACACCTGAAGAGTTGTTTTTTAATAGAGAGAGATTAAAAAAATCATTTCGAAGAAATTTTCATCATGAGATACTTTGATTCAAATTTTCATAAAATTTTCTATTTTTGAGATTTATATGTATTAATCTTCATACTGATCATATACAAGTGAACTTAGTTCTTAATTACATCTGCATAGAGATTTATTCAAAAGAACATACGTGTAAACTAATCCTTAAAAAAACTTTATTATGTTTTCTTTCATATTGGACTGGAAATCAAACAAAAGGTTTAAGAGCAAAGAAACTTTCAACTTTGGCTCCACCTTTTTGTCCATCTTATATCCTCTGCAACTAAGAAAATGAATCATATACTTACATGTTCTTCAAATGCCATTAATCCTCATATATTCAAAACAAATTTCAAATTCTTTACAATTTGACCTATGATGCAATTAAATGGAAGGACATTGTTGATTGGACTAGTAAGTTTATTTCTACAATAAGGGAGAATATATATATGCTTTTTAAGTTAACATTCGCCTGAATAATCTATGCCATTTAAAGAGAAACAAATTACATAAATTTTAAAAAATGACCAGAAGAACATAGAAGCATTAACTTATAAAGTTTTAATTGGATCAATAAAATATGTGTGTCTAAAGAGACTAATGCCTAGATAAGCACAAATTTACCTGTTAATTAGAATCTTATGTAACAACTAGAGTAGGTTTTCATAATCCTAAATATAACCTTGTTTTGTCTAGGTTGTTGTTTGTAGACTCTATCTCCTTATTTTCCTTGTCTATGATTTAAAACTTTGTGTTCACCTTTTAAGGTGTTCTCTTTAATACAATTTATTTAATTAAAAAATTCCTTTCCATTTCAAGATAGCTTCTTGTTCACTTCATTTAAAATCCATGCACAAATTTTATTTAGTTTACAGATAATGGGTTATAATTAAATCATTTCATAAATAAGTTTTATTGTTTAAGGTTATAATAGTTTTTTACTTGGGTAATAGAAAAAAAGAGGAATTTAAAGAATTGTCTTTTTTGTTTTCTTTCCTAATGTAAATTTATATTTTTAATTTTTTTAATTATAAAAAACAGTCTAAATAAAAATCAACACGTCTATACACATTTTTTCTTAGGTGTGCCACTGATTTCTCTACTAAAAAATATTTGATGAAAATCTTTAATTAATTCGAAACATTGCTTAGTATTAATGATGTAATCATTCTGCATTATGATACAAGCATTCAAATTAATGCAACTTTTCAATACTACAACTCAATTATATTAATGCAACTATTTAATTATAGAAATGTAAGTATATTATACATTCCTTTAATGAAGAAAGGTGCAAGTTTTTAGAATTTTACTTGAAGATTATAAAGTTTGGTCCCAATTTCAATTTATCATCTGGGTTTGTGAGCCTTTAGTAAAAGTAATTTGTCTAATTGATAGTGATGAGAAAGCAAAAAAAAATTATTTTTATGATACCATAGAAAGGACAAAGGAAGCAATCACAACCAATATGAAAAATAGGCTTTCTTTGTATATACCTTATCTTATAGCCATTAATGAAAGATAAGAAAGAAAACTTTACTCTTAATTGTTTGCAATTAGGGCATTTTTGAATCTTAGTGACTATTTTAGACCAAGTTTTACAAAGAAAGCTAAGTTAATAGGGAAATGTTATTAACTAATATAATAATTGTTGCCAATAAGATGATGTAAGATTTTATAAGCTCACAAATCGAAGTTTATAAGGATGCTTTTGGAGATTTTGGGATGCCCATTGTTATTCATCAAAGAGACGAACTTAATTTGGGTATATATTTTTTCACTTTTGTTACTTATTGAAAATTAATCATCACTTTATTTAGTTTATAAGGTTAGTTTTGTTGTCTTACAATTGCTTTGTGGGACCAATTCAAAAGTGGTGTTATTGAATTGCGAAGATTTGCAATTTAAATTCCAAGTTAATGTGTGAGTACAACAGGGTATGAATGAAATTGGAGCGCATTTGAATCCATTCATTCCAAGATAAGGAATAAATTGGAACACAAAAGATTAAACAACTTGGGTTTGTTTAATACAATTTAAAGCTTTGAGAAATTTATATTATTATCATTATTAAGTTAAATATAATTTCTTATAAATTTTTAATAATTAAATTTAATTTATTACTAGGAGTTTTAGTAGAACAAGTAGTTCTATAGATCCAATTTGCCTTGATCATATCGATCTTTTAGTGAATTAGATTTTTGAAGAACTAAATTTAATAGATGAGACTGATTTGGATGATAGTCTTGGATAAGAAAATATTGATATATTATTTGGTGTAATAAATTTGAATGATGATGATGATGAGATTCCTCTCAGTAATGAGTATTCTATACTAAATGAGAATTATAGTTGATTGAATAAAGTTTATTTTATTTTTTCTCTTCTTTTAATTTTACTTGTATTTGATGTATATATTAAATTCTTTATATATAATATAAGTGTAAAACTTTTAACTAAAAAAGTTTTTATTTAGGTTTTGCTTATACTTGATAGTGTTCCCTAGTATGAACTCTTGTAATAGTCATAAAACTTTATTATTCTTACTATATGATTTTTTGACGTAATTATTCTTTATTATATGATGTAGATTGTAACTTTCTGGTCTTGTTTAGTAACCAATAATAAATGAATCGGAATAAAAAAAAAGAGAATAAGAATGGAAAGCAGGAATACAAATAGCAATAAAATTACTAATTATATGTGTTTGATAAGAGATTAAACAAAGTTAATAGTTATACTAGTATTTGGTATCAAATATTAGGAATGACAACAAAATTTTTGTAACTTATATTTAGTTATTACATGATTTGTTTTGTAAATAAATAATTAAAATATTTTGTATTTTATAAATAAATTAATCATAAAATTTTCAATGGTATATAAAATTATTATTATTTAAATATTTTTAAATATTTTTTATAATAAGAATAAAAGCATCAATAAAATAAAATAAAATAATTGTTAAAATTTTAACATAAAAGATCCTAATGTATAATTTTGATGATAATATTCTTATAAGAATCAACATCGTGGGAATATCTGATAATATTTTGACAATAATTCAATAATATTCTAATAATATCTCTTTTATCTTATTTTTCGTATGATTCCAACTTATACCTACACATGATAAATGTCAAGGATTGTTTAGAATTAGGTCCAATTTTGTCATTCTTATTCTCAACTCTTTATTATTCATTACCGAACAAGACCTTTAAGTATTTTGCATTACCCTATATATATATGATTAAACGATAATTTTTATATTAGTTATAATTACTGTTTATATACGAAATATGTTAAAAGTAATATTAATAAAAAAGATATAGTTGATATTTCAAATTTATATAATTATAATAATTGATATAAAATTAAAAATTACCTAGCAAAATATATTCAAAGATTATTTTGTAATTAAAAAAATTTACATACTATTTTACGATTTTAATTTTTTTTTGTAATAATCCAAAATAATGCTTATTATTGATGAATGATAGTGACAATACGCTATTGTACTAGAACGAAAATCTGATACCAGGATCATCACGGTGTTAATACCATTGACTGTTGCTCCTAAAATCTGCATGTAGTGAAGATAGGCCATATTCCATGAAAATGTGCACTCGTAAATAGTGAAAGACAGAAAGTAATTACCCATGTTGTGTACAGTTAATTGTAATTAAATAACATAATCTTTCCTACTGGTCTTCCACTTTGGGTGATCTGAAAAGAGCCGAGACGACAACAAGACAGAAGAAGAGAAGCAGGAGCGGAGTCTTAAGGTTGGATTGGATTCCAAGACAGATATAACAGGGATCCCTCAAAAATCTCATCTTTTCTTGAATTCCTTGTTCTTTACTGATCTGAACCTGAAAGATGCAATCTTTATCCAACCCCAATAAATCCCTTCTTTGATTTCGTTGCTCTTTCTCTATATAGATATATAGATTAGATTGTTATCATAAGATCAGTTGTTATTGTTGTTGTTAGTATTATATCAATGGCTACACCTGGTAATCCAAATCAGAATCAACCAGGTGGTGGTGGTCTTGATGTGAATAAGCTGTTCAAGCCATCTTCAGGGCCTATGAACATGATGATGATGCAACAACAGCAATTTCAAAGCCCAAATCTTTCTTCTCCCAATAGCAATAACAGCAATCACTCAGGTGGCAATCTCACAACCTCTCCATCTTTCCCTCTTCCTTCCTCATCTCCTCCTCCTCCTCCTTATCTCACTCCATCTTCCTCATACCCTCCTCCCTCTGGCCCATACCACAACCCTTATCACTCAAACTACATCTCACCTTACGCACCTCCACCTCCACCTACTCAACTCCATCACAATCACTATCACTACCTCAATAACGTTTACCCTCCACACCAACAGCAGCAGCTCAGTAGACCACAACTCATCTCTTCCTATCCTCCTCCACCTCCCCCATCCTCTGTTGCTCCTCCTCTTCCAAATTCTAGCGGTGGTTCTGTTTTGATGGACATGTTGAACAATCAAAACCAGCAAAAGCCACCTCCTTCCTCTGCTGACACCATCACTCCGGTTGCTTCCACCACCAACTTCCATGTTCCTTCTGCTCCACCTGTCAGTTTGGGACCTCCTAGTCAGCAGCAGCCTTCCAGTCCTGCCTCCATTAGAATGCTCAGCAGTAAGCTTCCTAGAGGGCGTCATTTGACTGGGGACAGCGTAGTGTATGATATTGATGTGAGGTTGCGAGGAGAGTTTCAACCTCAACTCGAAGTCACTCCTATTACTAAGTATGTGTCTGATCCTGGACTTCTACTTGGTCGCCAAATTGCTGTTAATAGGAATTACATCTGTTACGGGCTGAAACCTGGTTCTATTCGTATCCTCAATGTCAATACAGCTTTGAGATCTTTGCTTCGCGGCCACAACCAGGTTGGTCCTTACTCAGACAGGGCCATTACCGTCATGTAATTGCTGTGGATTTATGTATTTAACATAAAAACACCACTCCATTTAGCCGTGTGTTCAACATTACTAAGATATAGCTCATTATTGATTGGATTAGCGTGTACAATTTTTGAAGCTTTCTAATGATTTAGTAAACATTATAGACTTCAAACAAGTTTTGCGCGAATAACGTCACCTTCTTGTACTTTAACCTATTGATCAGCAAATATGTAAGATGATTAATCAGAGTTTCAGATGTAGGAAAATTAATGCCTCGTAGATTAGAGACTAACTTAGACTTCCTATTATGAATTGCCAATAAACATATTGGTTTAGATGTTATAACTGACGCCTTGACCTTTTAATTGTCTTTATTTTTTCCTTAAGTGATGAACTGGCCAAAAGTTTTAATCTTTCATCCTTTAATTTACTTGTTACATCTTTTATTCTTTTGTTTAATACCTGTAATTGACTGACAATTTCCTTTCAATAACTGGGTCAAGTTTGTGTTCCTGTCTCCTTTAATATTCTCAGATGCCTATAGACTGAAAATTTACATGCACTTTTTTTCTTTTGTAGAAAGTAACTGATATGGCTTTTTTCGCTGAGGATGTTCATCTTCTGGCAAGGTAACTTTTGACATTGTGATTTTGTTTGTTTATGTTTCCATAACTGAAATATGCTTCTATTTGGGCAGCATATGTGTTAATGGACGGATTTTTGTTCGAAAAATTGATGAAGGCGAAGATGAGGAAGAAAAGCCCCAAATTTTTGATAAGATTGTTTTTGCCCTTCATATAAAGGCAGAGGAAGAACCAGTCCATCCTAGATTATGTTGGCATCCTCACAAACAAGTAATCCTGGATTTTGACATTCATGCCATCTAGCACTTTCTTTAAGTCACTCTTTTTCCTACGTCGTGGTTGTTAATTGTATGGAATATTTGCAACAAACTAATCCTTTTCAGGAAATTTTGATGATTGCCATTGGATACCATATACTAAGAATTGACATCACTAAGGTTGGAAAAGGCATAGTATTTTCAGTGGAAGAGCCTCTTAATTGCACAATAAATAAGTTGATAAATGGGGTTCAGCTTGTTGGCAAACATGATGGCCAAGTTACTGAATTATCAATGTGTCAATGGATGACCACCCGACTAGCTTCAGCTTCAGCAGATGGCACAGTTTGTTTTCTTGCCCTTTTGCTCACCGTTTTGCTCTTGTAATAATATTAAATGGGGTATCAACTACCAATTACGTTGCAGATTTTTTGGCATCAGTTATATATGTCATACAATGTGCATAAAAACACTTTTCAACGGTAAACATTACCACTTATAACAGGTCAAAATTTTGATAGTCTTTCGTGGCTATTGATTGTAATTGGAAAATAAATATATTATTTTCCACTGACTTTATGCTGTTACTAATCAACAACTCTTTTTCTGCAGGTCAAAATTTGGGAAGACCGTAAGGCTGTTCCACTCTCAATATTGAGACCATATGACGGTCATCCTGTGAACTCTGTAGCATTCTTCACTGCCCCTGATCGCCCTGATCATATCATTCTTGTAACTGGGGTAAGCTGTTTTGTTTTCCTTAGACCTGAGCCAGCATCGTGCTAAATAACATAGTTTGCTGTAGAATAGTCAACTATGCAAATTGTCTTCTTTTTCTTCTGACAATATGGTCATATGATGGGAAAACATGTCGATTAGTCAACAGTTAAATTAGCTTTAGGTGGCACTCTGACTAAAGTATTGTTAATTTGGGCTTCCTGATAGGGTCCATTAAATCGGGAAGTGAAGATATGGACTTCTACAAGTGAGGAGGGGTGGTTGTTGCCCAGTGATTCTGAATCTTGGCAGAACACTCAGACATTGACCTTGAAGAGTTCTGCTGAATCTAGAGTTCAGGATGCATTCTTTAATCAAGTTGTAGCACTTCCCCGATCAGGCTTACTTTTACTGGCAAATGCCAAGAAGAATGCCATATATGCTGTGCACATAGAATATGGTCCTTACCCAGCTGCAACTCGTATGGATTACATAGCTGAGTTTACAGTAAAAATGTGCATTTTGAGTCTTACAGGAACTAGCGATACTTTACCAAATGAACATATTGTTCAGGTATACTGTGTTCAAACACAGGCCATTCAGCAGTATGCATTGGAATTGTCACAGTGCCTTCCAACATCAGCAGAGGCTGTTGAATTGAAGAAAACAGAATCCAATGATCCTTGTAGTTGTGATGCTTCTGAAAGTTCTGCCTTAAGAGAATCTTCTCACAGAAGTAATTCATCTCAAATGCCCATAGGTAATGTGATTCCAGTGCTACTGGTAATTTGAGGCAGCTTTTGAAGTGCTACACTAGTGAGCTAGCTTCTTCTGATATTAATGGCTTACATATTCTGTTAAATCTGCTGCAGACATGAAATCCAGTGCTACAACCTCGCATACCTATGTTGATTCTATCAACGATGTGCCACCACCACTTCCTTTAAGTCCAAGGTTATCCAGGAAACTGTCAGGTCTCCCAAGTCCAAAGAGAACTGACCTCACTGCACAATTAAGTGACCCCAGTGGTGATCAGCTTGTGTTTGATTATTTGGTTGACCATGGAATGGATGCTGTCAGGGCGAATTTAACTGCTCCCTCATCCTCAGCTGACAATTTGAGGAATGACACGCAAGATATTGTGAGGGCAGACATCACAAAAGTTCCTGAATCTCCTTCAATATTTAAACATCCAACCCATCTTGTAACACCTTCTGAGTTTCTCCCTCAATCTACATCTGATAGTTCTCGAATTTATCAAGGGATAAATGTTGGAGAGGTGAATTCGCTGGATGCGGTTATCAACAATGACAATGAAAGTGTTGCGGTAGAGGGTAAAGTTGTTGGAGAGACCGGAAAAAACAAATACAATGACGTTGACTTGCCTAGAGAAATTGAAATCTCTGTTGCAGAGAAAAAGGAGAAGTCTTTCTATTCTCAGGCATCAAATCTTAGCACTGAGATGGCCAGAGAATACAGTGTGGAAGTTTATGCTGTTGGGGGAATTCAGCAGACTAAGGAATATAGCGTTAATGAGGTCCCAGATAGAGCTAACAATGGCGAAGTTCAGTATATCTCAAAAGATGTGACTGGCAAGCTTGGTGATTTAGAAACTGTGATGGTGGAGCAAACATCCCCAGCCCCTACTATGAAGGGAAGAAAACAAAAGGGAAAAATTTCCCAATTATCTGGTCCATCTTCTCCTTCTACAAGTCCTTTCAATTCCACAGATTCTTCCAATGAACCAGGTTGCTGTTCAGGTGCCTTGTCTATTGATGCTGCTTTACCTCAGTTGTCAGCCATGCAAGATACACTTGATCAGGTAACTGATCAGTTGGAAGTACTCTAAACATGCATGGATAAAGTTTACATACATACATACATACATAGGTACATGCATGCATGCATGTAGATGATCATTATGTGTAATCTGGTATATATAGATACTTATTGTTTTATTTACATGCATACATACACACATAGGTAGATGCATGCATGCATATAGATGATCATTATGTGTAATCTGGTATATATAGGTACTTATTGTTTTATTTACATGGACCCAGCTGGCCAGTAACTACCACAATGCCCACCTTTTCTAATACCAAGACTTTAAATTTTTTGATTTGACACAATGGACTCACCTTTATTATTTCTACATTCATTTCTTAACCTGGAGGCTTCCCAATGATGTTTTCTTTTTCTTGATAGTTAATGTCTATACAGAAAGAAATGCTAAAGCAGATGCATAGTATGACATCAGCCCCAGTTTCCAAAGAAAGCAAAAGATTGGAGGCCTCCTTGGGCCGAAATATTGAGAAAGCTGTTAAGGATAACACTGATGCTTTATGGGCTCGTTTCCAAGAAGAAAATGTGAAACATCAGAAGTTGGAGCTAGAGCGTACCCAACAGTTGACCAATTTAGTCACAAACTTTACAAATAAGGATTTGGCCAATGCTGCTGAAAAGAATCTGAAGAAGGAGATGGCTTCGGTTGGACCTGCTGTAGCTCGTGGAATTGTTCCCACTCTGGAGAAAAGCATATCTTTAGCTATCACAGAGTCATTCCAGGTTAAATGCTAAAGCTTGTCATAGACTATTTTTCTGGTTTTAATTAGCCTATTAATGTTCCTTAATGATTTCTTGACAGCCATTTGGCAATCCCATCTTGGAACCTCAATACCAGTTTGCACTGGACAATTTATTGTTATTTGATGGCTTCTTTTCATTGGATGACTATATGATTTCCCGTAACCAATATGTTACCATGGGCCATTGGGTCATAGTTTAGTTCAGAGATTGTTTCCCTTTTCTGGAACCCAAAAGTGATTTTATTTAGGTGCATTGCTGTGTTTTTTTCCAGAAGGGTGTAGGAGAGAAGGTATTGAATCAATTAGAAAAATCTGTTAGTTCAAAGCTTGAAGGTACAATTGCTAGACAGATACAGTTACAATTTCAGACCTCGGGCAAACAAGCACTTCAGGTAAATTTAATACAAATTAATACAATATCTCTTGTGCATGTCGAGGTACCATAGAAAGCAATAAAAAGGAGCAATATCTTTTAAACAGTGTCTTTTACCAGCATGATATTTTATGTTCTGTTATTGCTTTAAGTCCTAGAACTGATTATGAAGAAAAAGCTAAAATGTCAGTGTTTCATTTGTGAATTGGTTGATGTGTCTGTAAAAATGGCCTCGGTAGATCAAATGTGATATTTAGGATTCACTGGTCATACTATTTGAACCTTAAAAAAGGAAATAGTAGATACTACCTATTTATCATGTTCAAGGTTAAAATGGCATAATAAATCAGTCTGAAGTGCATATCTTTGTATGTTCAGTCTCTTTTTAAAAGAGTCCTTTGTCATTTTGATAATGACCAAGGAACCGCTTACTGTTGCTCGTTTGTTGCCTTTAAGTTAAGTTTAAATCAGTGTTGCCTTTAAGTTAAGTTTAAATCTCAATTGTCAAAATCCAAAAGATGTAATTATTATGTTAAAATAAAAAGAAGTAACTAAACTGTCCATTTTTATGTTTGAGATTTTAAAGAAAATTGGCCTATTAGTTTTCTCTTTAGTAAAAAGAATGGGGACATCCATCTTGATACACACCTTGTAAATTGTTTGTTTCTGTTTATTTTTCTTGCTGTTCAAGAACAAAATTTGTTCGATGCCAATTAGAAAATCATGTAATCTGTTCTTGCAGGATGCATTAAAGTCTATCATGGAAGCCTCAATTATTCCTGCTTTTGAGATATCATGCAAAGCTGTGTTTGATCAAGTTGACGCTGCATTTCAGAAAGGGCTTATCCAAATTATAAATGCTTCTCAACAACAGTTTGATTCTTCATACGCTCCCTTAACCACGGCTCTAAGGGTGTGTGGCTTTTTATAATATATCTTGGTCATTGCTTTTTTTTTCACCATGAATTTTATTATTTGTCCACATAAATTTGGAAATTTATGCATTTCCTATTTTTTCTTGTGTGATTTTGGCTCAAGTTATTAAATCAAATTCATGGAAAAGGTTCCTTTTCGTTCTATCTTTTCTGCTTATCCTTGGTTGTTTAGTTGGTTAACTGGTTGATTTGATAAGAAATCACCCCATTTTGGTTTGATAGAAGTGACACTAATTGATATGGGCATCAAATTTCTGCTCACTTGGTTACTTTTGTTTCACTAACTTGGCCGTGTAGAGCTCTTTCATTTATTTTTGAACATGCGATCATATTCTATAGCATGCTCTGAGTCAGATGATGAAAGCTAGATGTATGGTTTATAAGAGGACAACAAAGACAAGGAAATATCTCATATATGTCTCCAAGATGTGATTTAAATCCTATTGCTTCATTGAGCTCTTAAATCTAGCTACTATGTGCTTCATTTTGTTCATCCCACTTGTTTCCTTTTCTTGCGTGTATTGTTTGTTCCGTATCATTTAACGATGCTTTATATTTAAGATGGCCAGCTGTATTGACACTTTGACATGACATCAGTAACTCTATGCTCCATATATTTTATATCTGGATAAAGCAATCAGATGGAATTCTTCGTTTTTGTAGAAAAAGAAAAGAAAATAAATGTAAAGACTAGAACATGTCATATAAAGGCTATACAGTGGTCTCTCTTAGCATTACATTTTTTAGATTATGATATACTGCTTTTGGGTAATTATAATAGTGTAACTTGAAAACCTTTGACTATAACAGGATGCAATCAAGTCAGCATCATCAATTACACAAACCTTAAGTGGAGAATTGACTGATGGCCAACGCAAGCTAATAGCTTTTGCAGCTGCAAATGCAAACCCAACAGTTAGCGATCCATCAGTAGCTGGAATCAACGGTCCAATTGCTGGTTTACATGAGACGGTACTGGTTCTCTTTTCTGCAATGTGTTGAGAAGCTTAATTGCAAGGGGAGCAAGGCTTATCATTCTCCATTGATCAATCAACCGTACTTGTAACTAACTTGAGTGCTTACATTAACAGGCTGAAGGACCTTTCAATCCTATGGAAGAATTATCCAGATTGGTTGGTGAGCATAAGTACGAGGAAGCATTCACTATAGCTTTGCATAGAAGTGATTTGTCTATTGTTTCCTGGTTATGTTCTCAGGTATGGTTTGTCTCTTGCAATTATGTGTTAGTGGGAACCTTATGAGGAACATATTTATGTTCTTAGGGGCTGATAAATAGTTTCAGAGACATTGTGAGTTACACTTTAGGTGTGAGATGCAGACATAAAAATATAACTTCAAATACAGTATATTTTATTTAATTGGTGGTAGTATGAACTAGTGGTTTTTCTTTCTGATATGCCTATTTACTGCATATTTTTGTTACATTCTTCTGCATTCTTCATTGCATGAACTGAATCACTTAAGATTAGCCAAATGTGTCAATGTGCTCATGCGTAGCTCTATGGAACATCAGAAGTTTCTTTGGCAGTTTATGGAAATGCTTACAATTGTGCTGGGTAAAATTTTCTTTGAACTATTAGCTACATGTGAAATCTAAGGATGGGAAAACATACTTGAACTAATATAGATGCTAGTAAGGTGTTGAATGGACTTCTCATTCTCTCTTAGATGTGGCCGTCTGCATTTTCAGTCGTTGCCTTGCATTTTTTGTATCACCAAAACTTCACTGTGCTACTTATTGCAACTATGCTTAATGCATTAAAATAAGTAATGTCTAAGAGCACAGAGTACGCGTGATCAACATCTTTAGATTTTGCATCGACAGTTTCTAGCCATGATCACTTCTGACTTTCTGGGTACCATCTTTATCCTGATTGAATGTTTTTCTTAAGATTGACCAGATTGTATTAACTCTTCTTGAAAAGAAAAAGGGTGGAAATTATCCTTTTGACTTCAATTGTTTGTTTGTTGAGTGGTAAGCCGAATTAAGTCATTGGAATCATTAAGCTTCTTGCTCCCTAGAAATTGCTCTCACACTTATGGAAAGTTGACGAGCTTTTCAATTTTTGTTTGCTCTTAAATCACCAGGTTGATCTGCATGGACTTTTATCCATGGTACCACTACCATTAAGCCAAGGGGTTCTACTGGCTCTTCTACAACAGTTAGCTTGCGACTTTAGTAACGGAACTTCCAGAAAAGTGGAGTGGATGACAGAGGTGGCTGTTGCCATAATTCCTACAGATCCAACAATTGCAGCGCATGTGAGGCTTATCTTTGATCAGGTCTATCAGATACTTAACCATCAAAAGAGTCTCCCTAATATAACTTCTGCACAGGCCTTCAAGTTACGCACCCTTATACATGTTACAAACTCTGTGCTAATGAGCTGTAAATGATTTTTTTTCATTGTGTTTATTCAATTATATGAAATGCGAAGTTTGGTCTGTACAGAAAAATGGGAAATTGCATGAAATTTGTATGCTTATGTCTTCCATTTCCTCCTAGTCAAGCACTCCTTATTTCGATAGCATATCGAGCTAGCAATGCTAATACTCTATTTCTCCAAAGAGCCAATTATATTTATTTGATGGTGGCATCTAGGCTATGTGCATAAGGTTGTTTCATCAACACTGATCTGTTTCCCACCACCTGGTTGTTCAACATCTGGGAAGCTGGTGCCTTTGTTGTAATGTCGAAGGCAATATGCTCTTGTATGAAATGACAATTCATAGTTTGCTTTGGCAACTGGATGAAGAAAATGTGGCGTAAGCCTGGTGAATATCTATAAAGATCTGACCTTTAGGATCCAAAGAAGCAACATCTGGGTGGTAAAGTTGCCAAGTTTGGATCAGTAGCTTTGATATTAGTTTGTGAGGAAGTGCGGTTGATGCGGAGGAGATGGCAGTGTGTTTGCAGATGATTTCTTCTCAACAGGATCTGTGCCTATATTAGCTACTTGGCTTCTGGCAGCTCAAAGTAAGGCAAGGATGCAGGAATTTTTTTGGTCGTAACATGATGGTTCCCGATTGTCTGAACCCTGAAGGAGAAGCATAACTTGCTACAACAGAATGGAGGTTTGCAGACAAAAGATTATGAAGACAACCTCTGGCATGAGCTTGAAATATAACTGTAAGGTTAGTTGTATAAAGGGAAGAATGAAGAGAAAATGTAGAAACAGAGGCATATGACTTTGCAGAGCTTTTTAGAAGGTTGGTGGCATTTAGCAGATAGTTCAAAGTGAAAGATTGTGGACATTCGCTGGGTGATGCAGTATACTTCTACATATTTCATTTTGTTTCAGGTCTCGTCTCTCCAGACCAAGCCATAAAATGCTTGTCTGATTCATTTTGGTTGATCTTAACAAGTCAATGTCTACATGAGGCCTCTTTTTTTGTTAACCTTTACTCTCATTCACAAGGCTAACTTTAACTTTCGTAAATAAGAAAAACAATTTCTCATCCCATTTGTAAGTGTAATACAATGTGTATATATAAGTTTCATGCTTTCTAGATAACCAGACTGTAAACACTAACAATAATTTAGGTGAAGAACGATTTTCAATTTGAGAATTATGGTCGAAGATACAAAATGGAACCCGCCATTGAAGCTTTAGTCATGTCCAACTTATGGTTTTTGGAAATAAGTAATGTATTCATTCAAAAAGGTGGAAATTACAATGAGAACTGAAATTCGACCCAACAGTTGGAGTATATCATAACAACAAATTACATATTAAGATAACACCTATGATGCTTTGTTAATTTTTAAGTGATATTAAGAATCAAGTAGAGATGAGTGTCTCAATCTTCAATCTAAACTTGAAAAACCCCAGCCAGGTGAATTTGTTAAATTGTTCATATTTCTCAAATAACTTGGTGTTTCTAATCATCCAAACATAATGAACTACCATAGCAAAACTAGCCTTAAAAACCTTGCAATCTTCCTTACTTTTCCATTTCAAACTTATAATCCAAGATAGACATTCCAACCAGTTGAGGCTTCCGTCATGCAGGTCAAACAAGTTGAGAAATTTTCTCCACAACTGACTTGTATGACAATACTTGAAGAAGATGTGATCAAGTGATTCAACTTCATAGCTACATGAAGGACAATTCCTATCCAAGATCTGAAGTTTAAAGCTATCTTTGATACTCGACTTTTGAATAGTTGCTAACCAGAGAATGAAAGAATGAGCTTTAGTGATACCAAAATGTGATATCCTATTTTCCGATATATAATTAGGGTTTAACCCTTGATTAAGTATTTGCATATACATGCATAACATTAGCATTCATACACAAATTGATATTTGTACACATTACA
>JANIPN010000217.1:10263627-10286999 GCA_027478595.1 Erythroxylum anguifugum | reverse complement strand
TGATTTTTAAGCACAAATGATATTTTAATTAATTATGCACAAAATAAATTATATAATAACTAAATGTGAGAAAACATTTCTCATTATCAATTTTTAGTATTTATTACTAAATATTAACATAACTATTAACTTTATTTAATATTATACCATACACGCATAATTAATAATTTTATTCTTATTTGATTCCCACTTTCAATTTTCATTCATATTTTTATTTCAATTTCTTCGTTATTGGTTAGCAAGCGAAACCTTAATATTTTAGAATTTTTAATTTAATATTAAAAGTATTAATTTAATAATTATTTTTTAAAAACTCATTACATTATATTCATTAAATTAAATGCTAAACATATATTTTTCTGTTAAATACGTTAATGAAATTATTTTTATTTAAATTATAGTAAATTTTAGAAACTAAATACTAAATTAAAAGTATTAAATATTAAATATTAAATTAATATTTTTTATTTTTTATTAATAATATGAAAAATATTATAATTACTTTTAAAATATGTGAAGATAATATTTGAAAATTGCTCGTAACCTGAACCCTAATATTTTAACTTATAATTAGTATTACATATAACACTAATCACTGTATAAATTTTACTTTTTCTTACTTACGTCTATTAAATAATATTGGAATTGGAAATTTGGACCTTGAGGTTGCCGTCACTCCTTCCTTCTCTGCTACTTACAGCTAGAGAAAGAACACTGCTGCATAACAACGTCTCTCCTCTTCTTATTGATCGGAGAGTGAGTTAAGAGAGAAAATTCAGAAATGGGCAGTTCAAGCAAAGACCTCTTGCATTTGGAGGACAAGCGTTCCTCTGCTAGCTCTCCACTTGGTACCTCATCTCTTTCACTATTCTTTAGTATTTGTGTATTTTTAACTGTTTCTTACTATGTTTTTGTGAATACGTCTGTGTAGAATCTGCTCTTCTTCTTCGTAAGAAGGACTCCCAGTGTGAAACCAGGATGCACCCACCAGCTGGAAAGCCCTTCACTAATCCAGTTGCTCAAAGCCAAGGTAGCCCTTTTTTAAGATTTTTGGTTAGTTTGGTTTATGAAGAATTTCCCTCTTTATGTTCTCTCTCTCTCTCTATATATATATATCTTTTTGTGTGTGTTTGTTTCTGTTTTATTTTATTTAGTTGTTTACTAGTATTGGTAATTTCGAAACTTCGAAGCATTTGATACTTATTTGGTGACTTCAATACAGCGGTGAAGGGTTTCTTCAGTTAAAATTGTGAGAGACCAATTTATAAGTTAATGTTGTTCTTTTGCTTTGAATTTGCTTTAGGTTGAACAAGGAGTTCTATCAAAATTATGAGAGACCAAATTACAAATTAGTATTATTGTTCTTGTGCAGTGAATTTGCATTAGATTGGTGTTGGAAAAAGAGTTTTTTGGTAATTTTTTCTATGATAAAAGATCGGATTATAGAAACACCAGTCCTGCTAGGTATAAGAGGTTAGGGAAAGTGCTTCCTTGTGACCTTTTTTCAAACAGAAAACTCGTGGCATCTCACATGCCAAACTTATATGATGCAGCAGGACTTACTTAGCTAAGGATATTTTGCCTTGAACTTTGGAGACCGCAGCTTTTTACCAGTTTGCTCTTTATACAAAATGGCAAAACATTGCTAATGAAAGCAATACGGTTCATCTGCTTCTTTTTTGTTTCACAGCTTTCACAATCTGCTAATTGCTATTTCACCATTGCAAATCTAGTAGGTTATATAAGAGGCAAAGTAGTGTCCTATGTAGTGTTTTATAGATATCAGTTGTCTTGGATGATGGTTATTGCAATACTGTGCCAAGACACAACAGTGTTCCCACCATTAGTTCTCCAGGAGAAGTGTGAACTTAGTTCCTTGGATTATTATTTCCAATGAAATAATTTGCGATGCAGCTTTGTCAGTTAATGCAAACATCTCACTTTGGCCACAGTTTTAGGAAAAGTCAGAGATTTCTTGGGAGTGATATCTGAAGCAAATAATCGGCTTCAGCAAGATGCTAAGGTACATTTAAATTGACCATATATCTTTATGTATCCGTTAATAAACATCATCTCCTCTAATTTGTTTTTATATTTGTGTTGAACAATAGGATAATTGTCAAAACTATGATATTGAGGCACTCACTGGAAATGAATCTGAAGTAATTGAAATGGTAAAGAAGAATCACGCTCTGCTTCTCTCTCTTTGATTATGCATCTCATTGCTTAATTAAGTTAGTGTTAGTTTTGAATCATTCTTTATTTGCAGGATTTGATGCTAGGTATAGCTGATCTTCACACCCCTGAAGCTGTAGCTGCTGCTGAATCAGCTATTGCTAGTGGTCAGCCTGTAATTTCCGTTGATGCTAGCTGTAGTGAAATAGATTCAGAAGACACAAGTGATGAAAGTGATGATGAGGATAATGAACTTAATGTCGAGAGCAATAATGATGAACATTACAATTGTGACAGTGTTAACAGAGCATCTTTGCCGACAGATAGGAATATGCCAAATCTTGGTAAAGATAACTCGAGCAAAACGGGGAATATGTCAAATCTTGGCATCAGTAGCTTTAGTAAAACTGTTAGAAAGAAGAGCTCGAAAAGGAGGCCTAATATTGTGGAGATGTCCTGAAGCATGTTTTAACGAGAATTGCTCGTGTAAGTGATCAGTTTTGTTGCCTTTCAGATTATAGTATCAACACTTCTTGGTTCACATTTGTGGACCTCTGTTTCCTATTGGTTTAAGAACTACACACTACTATCTATTACTTACTCTCTACTTACTGGCTTTAGTGTAATAAAGAAAATAATGTGTGTTTTCAATAATAGGTCAAGTGGATAGCCATATGGAGGATAACCGTGTGCTTTGAACGATCATTTATATTGAGTTTTGAATGATACATACCACAAAATGTTAGTACCTCATCTAAAGCATATGATTATGGAAATCATCAAGATGTATAGACTATTAAGATAACTATGGAAAGAATACCTAATAATAGTAACTTACAGGGTACATTCTGCAGAGCTAGAGCAGGGGTTTACAAGAAAGCTAGCGAGTTTTTCTTATCTCCAGCAGACGAATTATTCTCGTTGGCCCACCTGAGGTAGACCTAACCATTGACAAGTTGCTTCCTCGATACCTACGCTAATGCCCGTTAACTGATCATGCAGTTGACTTGTGTTAAACAACTTGAACTTGAGAGAGAAAAAGGAGAAATAGTTGAGCAAATACAGCTTGATCTATTGAAACATTTCATCTTAGGCCACAATTTGATTGAGTTGAGCTAAATTTTTATTATCTTGCTCTTCTTTTTTTTTCTATTTTTCATTTCAGTTGGTTAAATTTGATTTAGATATTTTTCTTTCTCTCTTTGTAAGGTTGTAGATGTAATGCATAGAGTTTTAAAAATTGCTGCCGCCATTCCAAGATTTTGGGATATGGTTGTAACTGTTTGCTTTAACATTGTACAAAGAGCCTCTAAATAGTAAAAGCACAATTATCAGACCTATGCCTAGGTGCAAACTGTGAACCACAATGTTCATATGATCTTTTGCCTATTATCAAGTCCTGTCAGGATACTTGATTCTAGAGCCTAAGATCATATCATCTGCTCCTTAGATTATTTTACATCCTGCAAAACGGTAGCTGCTTTAACCGTTAGACTGCCAATTTGTTTCAGTTAAACATGTTGGAAGTTGGAACTATCTAACATTTCTTTCACTCACTCTCACTAATGTTCCCAAAGATGCAACATGGAGGCTTCAAAATCAAAGACCTGGGACCTGCTAAGTATTTCTTGCTTCTTGAATTGGCACGCTAGTCCTCTAGCATCAATCTCTCTCAGCGCAAGTACGCATCAGACTTGATTTAAGAAATAGGGTTCTTGTACTCTAAACTGATCTCAACTCCCATTGCTTCAAATATAAGATTTAAGTACCAAAGGCGAACATATTTCTGATACTACATCTTACCAGTACTTAATTAGCAAGCTGATATACCTGACAACAACTAGACTTGACATATGCTTTCACCGCAAATGCAAGAGCCACACCTAATTCTTCGCTATCTTACGGGAGATTAAATTTGTTCCAGATATGATGTTTTTATCATATTCTATTAAATCTCATTCACATGTTTATATGACTCGACCTAACTCAATCATACACACAAATTGATTCAATCTCGAGTAATGTGAATGAAAACCAGCTGTTTTTACTTTTCTCAGGGAAAAAAATATGTTTCGATCAAAATATGTGGAGTTCAAATTAATTAAGGGATAGGCAAAATCGTGTTTCCAACTTCACTTTTGAATTAAGTTCGAGTTTTACTGGAATATGCTTTCTAACTAAACTGATTTTCGATATAATATGTTTAAGTTAATTATTTTTCCTTTGAGAAATAGAAGTCCCATAGGTTAAGGAGTCCTTTTTGTTTAGTGAACGCAGAAAATGCTTTTATTTGGTGACAAAATATTCCAAATTAATTCTAAAATAATGGTAAGTCTCGGAATAACTAATAATGTTTTTTTAAAACTAAAATGTCGTAAGTTTGAGTTACGAAACAGTCTCTTTATTAAAATACAAAACGAAGGATGTGTATAATTAATAATCATCTTCCAATTAGACAACTTTTTTTACATCTTTCTCCTTAACCATTAATTTAAAAGAAAATAAATAAATAATAACACCTTCAGTGTACAAGACTCCCGTTCTGATAAAATTGAAAGAAGGATATCAATTGTTCATAACGTTCTTTTGCATTTTATAAAGAAGACAACGAGGAGTGGACCAATTGGTCCAACCTCCTCACTTAAGGCTCTCCCATATAGGAGGTCTTGAGTTCGAATCACGCTAAAGGAGGAGAAATGAGATTTCTTTCTAATTGATGAACCTCTAGCTCCTTGATCAGATCAATTACGGACGCCTTGCTTCCAGCGTTAGTGTGAGAGTTGAAGTTACTAGAGAACCCGAGGGTTACTGGGAACCTGATGCTAAGCAGAGGCGCAGGGCCAGTGATCAACCAGCAGTCGATCAATCGAGTATGTGACGACTCCTTGTGCGCAGAAGTGTACAGGCTACGTAGGAGTCTGAGGAATCTTGAGGTTCAAGATTTACCTCCTCTAGGATTCTTGGGGTGGGGGTTTAGGGGTTTATAATTAGTCTGGCTAAACTGAGATACCTAATGTAAATATATATATATAAAGGTTATTTCCGTAATTTAAACTTGTGACTTTTTAGTCACGAAGCAAGAAGGAGCAACGTTTGTCCTCTAAATCAATAATTATTTATAAAATTCATAATTAGCAAATCATGTACACAAATAAACAAACCATAATTACTTATAATAAGTTAGAAATTATGTTCATTAAATAAGTTATTTGATAAATCCTTAATGATAATTAAATAATTTACAAATTCAAGAAGGGAATAAATTAAAAAATTATGAGCGCAGTCGATCAATCGAGTATGTGACGGCTCCTTGTGCACAAAAATATACAGGCTACGTAGGAGTCTGAGGAATCTTGAGGTTCAAGATTTACCTCCTCTAAGATTCTTGAGGTGAGGGCTTAGGAGCTTAGAATTAGTCTGACTAAGGTAAGATACCTAATGTAAATATATATATATATATAAATATAAACTATTTCCGTAATTTAAACTCGTGACTTTTTAGTCACGAAGCAAGAAGGAGCAACGTTTGCCCTCTAAATCAATAATTATTTATAAAATTCATAATTAGCAAATCATGTACACAAATAAACAAACCATAATTACTTATAATAAGTTTGAAATTATGTTCATTAAATAAGTTATTTGATAAATCCTTAATGATAATTAAATAATTTACAAATTAAAGAAGGGAATAAATTAAAAAATTATGAGGAAATAAAAAACTATTATTATAAACGGGTTAGTTATTAACAGTTGGTTAAAAGTAGTAATAATAACGGATGACACAATTTAAAAAGGAGATAAAGATAATGGTTGCTTAGTTACGTATAACTCATCACTTAAGCAGTTTAACTTAATCTTAATTTGGACAACGTTCTTATCTTTTGCTTTTTGAACATTAGATCAATCGCAATCGTAAAACAAATAGAAACAGACACTTGTTGTTGTCACTCACTCTTCCATCATTAACATCAACATCGACGCGATTCTCTCTCCCTCTCTCGCTATACTGCTACTCCTCCGCCACCACAACCATCGTCATCGACGAGCCGTTGATTTGGTGGCCAGTGGCCGTAACCAACTCCCTTCCCTCGTGCGCATTGAGAAGTTTTGTGCTTTTCGACAAACCGGCGGTTGTTGCAGTTTTTTCCGTTATGACGATGAATGCAGTTGTTTTGTCTTGAAGTTTAGATATTTTTGTCTATTTTTCTCAAATCAAAAAATAAGAAGGCGGGGTTGGTTCTGGGGGTGGTTGCGGCGGTGGAGCGATGGTTCTAGCGACGGCGGGTCTGCTGGAGAGAAGAAAAGTGAAGATGACGATGAGGAATTTGGTTATGGCAATGCTTTTTGTCACGGTGATAGCTCCAGTTCTTTTTTACATTAATAGATTTGCCGCGTTCCAGGTTCCTTCTTGTGAGTTAAATTTGTTTCTTTCTGCATTCCTGATCCGTGCTTTACCATAAATTTGCTCTCCTTTTTACAATTTTTATGCGCTTTCCTGCAGCTAGAAACGATTTTCTGGAAGATATATCGGCTTTTGTAAGTAATCTTTTTCTCTTCGTAAACAAACTGATCGTCTTTTTTCTTTTTCTTTCTTTGGTTTCAACTTTAAGGGTTCGATAATCTCTAAATCTTGTTTCTATTTTCTTTTTTTCTTTTACCAGACTCTACCTGGCGACACCAGGCATCTGAATGTGCTGCCACTGGTAATTTTTGTTGTTGAATTCTCCTGATTTCTGTGGAAAGCAAGAATTTTCCTTTTCTGGGTACTCTTGAAAATGCAGATCTTACCTCATCAATTTCTTGTTTCTGGTGTAGGAATCATCTACAGCTCTTAAAGAACCAATTGGAATTGTGTATACTGACAATTCTACCACATCTTCCCCTACCGACATCACGTCTGACGTTGATTTAGAAGGTATTTCTTTTATTTAAAATCTTTCTTGCCACTTGTACTTGCTCTTTGATTAGAACTATGAAATGATGTAAAGTTATTAATCTCTTGATGAATGTGGTCAATTTTATTTTCAAGTTCTAGTTAACCGGGATTTTGTTTCTTCTATATGTTAATTAGATTTGCAGTTGACGGAGGAAGGGGATCATAAATCTGCTAGACTATTGTATACAACTGATGAGCAGGATCAATCTCAAGCACATAATGCCATCAGACAGGTCACTGCTACTGTTGACCAGAAGGAAAGCAAGACAGATGGTGCCAATGATGCCAAGCAAGAGGATAAAAATAAATTGCGAAGTTCCTCCCAAAATGAGGTTTATTCGTTGTACACTTGCTCTAATTCTGTTTTTAGTATGTATTTCTTTGTGAATTTATAATGATATGATTAATTTAGGACAATGTGGCATACATCCGAACGGCTGCTGGTAGCTTTATTTCTAAGTTTTAAATGTATGTGGCATGTACTTTGTTTCATTATCTGGCTGAGTATTTGGACTTGTGATTTCATGATTTTGCCGTTGCCTTGCAACATTTAGTCTTTCTTAGTACTAATAGTAGAAATATTGTTTCCTGGTTATTCTATTGTCTGCTTTTCATATACTTCCCAAAACAGAATTTGTAAGCATAGTTCTGGTATCCAACCCGTGCTTGAATATGATGTTTTTTCATTTTATTATTTAAAATGATCATATCTTCTTGCAATATTAACTCCACTAGAAAGCATACATCAGAAGTTTTTCCAATATACCTCAATGGACTGCCCAGACATTTGAACTGCAAATTTTGAATAATATTTGGCCAAAAATTTGATGTTAGATATTAAGTTGTTACACATTATAATTATTTGAGGAGTAACATTCAGGATATTGTAAACTTACAATGAAGGTATTGCTTGTTGTCCTAAAGGCCTGGATAATTCTGGAAATTGAGCAAATAGAGGCTTGAAATTTGCAAGTTGACCGATTCTCCCTGTTTCTTTCTTCCTTTTTTGTTTCTTCTTTTGCAGGTTGAACAGCTACCTACTCCAACCTTGAATAAGATCAACAGGGAAGATAATGCTCAGAGTAAAACCGATAAAAGAACAAATCAGATGGCTTCATCAGGTACACTAGTGCGACATCTCAAAGATCAACTAATCAGCGCAAAGGTATATCTTTCCCTTCCTGTGGTGAAGAGCAATCCACATTTTACAAGGGAGCTTCGCCTGCGGTTAAAGGAAGTTCAGCGTGTTCTTGGGGATTCAACTAATGATTCTGACCTGCCAAAGAAGTAATCTTCTGATTTGACACCTCTTTTCTTCTTCATGCCTGTGATAAGATTCTTGTTCAATATTCAACTATGCAATTACCATAGTGGCTCATATTTTAATCTTGCTTTCTATTTTCAATTGCTATTTTCTCTGACTATGATATTGAACATTTGTTCCTGCAGTGCCTTTGAGAAACTAACGGCGATGGACCAAACGTTAGCCAAAGTCAAGCAGCTGGAGGCTGATTGCTCCGTGATGGTTAAGAAGCTTAGGGCTATGCTCCACTCAGCTGAAGAGCAGCTTCAAGCGCATAAAAAACAGACCTTGTTCTTGACCCAGTTAACTGCAAAAACTCTCCCTAAGGGTCTACACTGTCTTCCATTGCGCTTGTCAACTGAATACTATGCATTGAATTCTTCTGAAAAAGAATTTGCAAATCAAGAGAAATTAGAAGACCCTCAGCTGTATCATTATGCATTATTCTCTGATAATGTATTGGCTGCTGCAGTTGTTGTCAACTCCACTGCTACCCATGCCAAGGTAAGCATCCTGTTTGAAAATTCATTTGTGCTTCTTTTGTTTTGCAATTAAATTGGAGGGATCGTAACGTCATCAACATTGTGGAGTAAGGGACATTCATACTTTACACAGATCAGGAGTTTCTTCTCCTTTTCTGTTTTCCTTGTTCAACTTATATAATGTCTGGGTGTTTGAGGATTTTGCATTTATTTTTCATTCTTAAAACTCCCATTACAGTGGTTCTAAATATTTGCAGGACGCATCAAAGCATGTGTTCCATATTGTTACCGATAGACTTAATTATGCTGCAATGAGGATGTGGTTCTTAAGAAATCCACCAGGCAAAGCCACGATTGAGGTTCAGAATATTGAGGAGTTGAAATGGTTAAATGCAAGTTATAGTCCTGTTCTCAAACAGCTCAGCTCTCCATCAATGATAGATTACTACTTCAGAGCACATCATGGCAATTCGGATCCAAACTTGAAGTATCGGAATCCAAAGTACTTATCCATCCTCAACCATCTGCGATTTTACCTGCCGGAGATCTTCCCAAAGCTTGACAGAGTGCTGTTCGTAGATGATGATATTGTTGTGCAAAAGGACCTAACGGACCTTTGGTCCCTTGACCTAAAGGGTAATGTTAATGGTGCAGTAGAAACTTGTGGAGAAATCTTCCATCGTTTTGATCGGTATCTCAACTTCTCAAATCCTCTAATCTCAAAGAATTTTGATCCCCGAGCTTGTGGTTGGGCATATGGAATGAATATCTTTGATTTGACGGAATGGAAACGACAAAACATCACTGATGTATATCATATGTGGCAGAACCTGGTAAGTAACATGGTTGACAGTTATTCTACTAAGTTTGAGTGGATGCTACAAAATGCCATCTAATACAACAAATACTTAGTTCTATTTGGCGCATATTGGAATGAATTTATATGCTAATTTCATAGTTAAGATGCATGTGTAGATACATACACTTCCAAATTTGAGTGTTGTGTCCAATGTGTTCAACTACTTTATCTTGCTTTTAGGTGTGACTTGAACTTTTGTTTCTTCACAGAACCATGACAGAACGCTTTGGAAGTTGGGGACCCTGCCTCCTGGCCTCATCACATTTTGGAATAGAACTTATCCCCTTGATCGATATTGGCATGTACTCGGCCTTGGTTATAATGCCAACGTCAATCAGAGAGAGATTGAGCAAGCTGCTGTCATACACTACAATGGCAACTTGAAACCGTGGCTTGAGATTGGCATCCCCAAGTACAGGAACTACTGGGCAAAGCACGTAGACTATGATCATGTGTATTTGAGGGAATGCAACATCAATCCATGAGAAGGCCCTCCACATCAATGTCTAATCAAGTAGGCTCCACTTACAGGTCTGCATAGGTTCTTTTGCTGTCTTAAGTAGCAAGCTGATTAGCTTACATTCTTTCTGTATACAAAAGTTTCTTCCTTTGCATGGTAGGTTGATAGCCACGACTCAACACGGTATAGTTTTGGAACCTTTGATGATAAAATCTGCAAAGCAGCAATTTAGTGCAAATGTTTGCAATGCCTTTTTATTCGGTTCTTAATGTGAAGCCTTTTTCAACTCATATCCAAACAATTACCTCACTTCCACTGTCTTGGAGCATTTGGTTTATTCAGTACGGTTTTGTCATTGCTTTCTCTACATGAGTACATAAACTTGATGATTACTTGCCCCAAATAGCATACGAGTGATTTTCTTAACTATTATTAAATGAAGGTAATAAAATATATTTTCTAAGACTAGAGTGGGTTAATAAAATACACCTTTTTATTAACTGGGCAAATAGGATGCTATCTTAGGTTTCGGCTATTTCCATCCGAGCTTCTGTTCTCGGCATTTTAAATGTAAGTAGCTGAACCTTTTCAATTTAGCTTTTGTTAATGATTTACTCCCTCCGATTCATAATAAGTGTCGTTTTAAAAAAATACACGCTTATTAAGAAAGCTAATGAAATTATAAATATGCCCTTATTAATACTCCCATGAATTGCCTTGAAATTGTGATCTGTGTAAGTAAGATAAGAGAGAAATTGCATATTAATAAGAAATTGTGAAAGAAACTGCATATTAAATTGCTTTGAAATTGTGATTTGTGTAATTAAGATGAGAAAGAAATTAAAGGTTAATTTTGGAAGTAAAATTATAAACGTGCATACAAAGTCAAGAATGACACTTATTTTGAATAATTAAAATGTATCTAAAACGACACTTATTATGAATCAGAAATAGTACTACTATTCAGTGGTGACGATAAAACTTCGATCCATGTTCTTATTAAGTGTTTGAATCTGTTTAGCTCTCTCTAAAGACTTACTGTGAACAAACACATGAGCTACTTATATGTTTCATCGGATTCTACCAATCAAGATGAGATGCTAATAAGAATATCAAGTCTAAACTTACAAAAATTGCCTATTTGCATTCATTTATCCATTCATCTCATGAATTAATAAGCCAACTTGGATTGTCCATCATAGAAACATAAATAAAATTACAAGGCTTTTAGGCCCAAAAATTTCTTCTTGGACTTGGATCTTCCACTTCGAATTCTTCGCTCACATAATCCGGCCTATTTGGTACCCAGTATAAGATAGATAAATTGACCTCCCAACTAATTGTTAATAGCACCCTATATCTGTTTGAATTTGATTTGGAAAAATTCCAAGCTTATGATTCATTTCTATAGGCATTTCAGCTGGTTTGTAGGCAAGCATTACAGTCTCAATTGTGAGGGACTTTAATTGTATTCTTTTCCCAATGGAAGCACAAGGATATAAGAGGAACATGAAGAAGTGCCCTATCTCGCAAGAGACTTGGAGATTGTTGATATGAACTATATTGGTAGCCTTATATGATTGTCTTATAGTTTGTCAATCCAATGTACTTACTACCCTTAATAAGCATTCACATATTAACTCTAAACAACTAACTAGGGAAAGTTTAAATACTAATTACACATGATAGGAATGTCATTATCATGATCTCATCATGATTTTCTCCATGTTATATTTTGTATCAAGGACTTCATTAAATCAATTAAGATCAACATCAAATCCATAAATGTATGAACATCAAAATAATAAAAAATGTTACAATTGGACATCTTATTTGAAACATGTGTTTTCATAATATTTAGTAATTCAAAAGTTCAATTAATTGTCTTTAGTGGAATGACATTTAGTTAATAAGCTGGAATTAATTCTAATAAGATTAAATTAATTATGGGCTTATTGGAGCTTGAATTATATAAGTCTAATTAGATTCCTCATTTGGCTTCTAGGAAGGTTATCAAATAAAGTAAGAAATACAAATAGAGATTTTAAAACCTATGATTGAATGTTGGGCTTACTTTAATTAATTGTTAATTAGAAGCCCATATGAATTCATCATCTTATTATGCCAGGCCTGTTTGCTTGTACCTTACATCTGTTCTTGCTGATCATCTTTGGCATATCAGGTTTTAAAGCATACATTTTAATAGCAAACAGTTCCTTAGGAAATCCCCTCTGGTCTTGAAAAGAAGTAAGCTATGAGCAAATAAACAACCTATATAGTTGAAAATAATTAATCTTTAGTCTTTATAGCCTAGCATCGAGGTAAATGCTAATATGGCTGGCAGTTGAAAACCAGACATTTCCATTCATTATGGTTTTCATCAGTTTTTGATTCGTTTTTTGGTTTTTTTTTTTTTTGCATATATGATTATGTGAAAGTGGTACATATAAGGCTAGCTATAAAAAATGAGTCAAAAAAGGCCAAAAAGAGCAAAAAAGTTATCCCTGGTCGCCCCCTAACCCCTTTCCCCACAATCTTTAAGGACATGATTTTATCGCTAGTCCTCTTTACCCCCACAACAAG
Source organism: Erythroxylum anguifugum (assembly GCA_027478595.1). Lineage (NCBI taxonomy): Eukaryota > Viridiplantae > Streptophyta > Magnoliopsida > Malpighiales > Erythroxylaceae > Erythroxylum > Erythroxylum anguifugum. Next base: position 10,274,198 of record JANIPN010000217.1, on the reverse strand, counting down.
TTGTATGAGTTCCTTGGCTACCAACATACCTACTCCATTTTTTCGTCTTGAACCCCCTGAATACCAATGTTTAAATCCATTAATCTCTTTTTCTTTTTCCTTAGTCTACCTTGTCTCCTGTACTCACTATATATAAATTTTATACTTCTCTAAAGTCTCCACTAATCCTAAAGAATTCTCCATAAGGGACCCAATATTCCAAAAACCTCTGCTCATCTACTTCTACCTTCTTCTGCACATTGAGAGCACGCCTAATCATAAGGGCTTTGGCTTGGACAAGTTCCTCTATCTCCATATCATTGCAATCTTCAAACTCAGGTATTTCTTCTCCATCACTCTCCTGGGACTCAATTCCCCATAAAAAATAAAGAATATATTTAAGGTTGCATACACATGAAAAAGGGTGTAGTTATGCAAGCAAATATCCATCCAATAAAGGCATTAGGATAGTTGAAAGCTCTTAAGCAGTCTAGGATAAAGTTTAAATTAACATTGTCAAAAGCCTTATAGAAATCAACCTTAAGGGCACAACTTTTAATGAGTTTCCCTTTAGTGTTGTCTTTTATAAGTTCCTGAACTAGAATCTACTTAGGATAAGACTATTTCTTATACTATAGCTCTGACTATGTCTTATGAGTGATGGATATAGCCTTTGGCATAGTCATAATAGTAAACTATAGAACTCAATACGTGCTAAAAAATAGCTGATAAGTTGTTTACTATACGAGTCATTTAATTATTTTGTCATATTCAATTTAAAAATTGTCAACATTTAAGATAGACAGATAGAAAAGACAATGAGTAGGATAACACCCAGAACAAAAACAGTTGTGTAAGTATACACAAGGCCATGTATGTAACGCACCACTACCATAGAGCATATGCCTGAACATCTAGAGGACATTCAACCCTATGAAAATGACATGCTCATTAACTCTATTATAAACATGTAACCCACCTGAATTCCTTGCTTGAATACTTGCTTAAAAGTGCCTCTCTTCTTGCCTTTCTTGATTCCCTTTAACATTAACAAAATTTCCATTCAATAGGAATTCAGTTTAAATCCCACAATGCATATTCACTAGAATTAATTCTAGAATACTTAAGCCCATGCATTTCCTAAGCCAGCTAGAGCTATTAAAGCAAATGACAAGATTAGAGGCCTATAATAGATGGATGAAGGAGGTCATATTGCAGATGGAAGGACATCTCGAGATGTCCATACTATCCCCACTATCTGAAGTGGTGGCATCATCCATCTTGAACTCTTTACTTGAATCTTGGTGGAAGTTCCTTTCTTTGCTAAAATTTGCTCATTCTTCTTTTTAGATGTTCTAATTCATAACCCTAATGATAAGTTTTTGTCAATATTTTTAAAGCTCTCTCTTTTATATAAGAAAATCCAAAAAATTCTAGAAGTCACAACCAATATAGGACCAATATGGATTTGTTATTGGTACTGTGATGGCTCAGGGCGTTTCAGCATTGATTATCATGCTTTGAACACTGTCACAGTAAAAGACCAATTTCCAATTCCAACTATTGATGAATTATTAGACGAATCACCTCTGAACTGGAGTAAAGAAGTCTAGCCCTCCATGGGTCACCAAAGGATGAGAGGTTAACCCATCTTCATTCTCCAAAACCTCAAAACTGAGACCTCACTCTTTTTCCTAAAGAAAACATATCTGTTTTGATGGCAAAATGAAACAAATATTAACAATGAATTATGCATGCACTTTTGCTATCAAAAAAATCTAAAGTAACTAACGAGATCTTAAAAACAAATAAAAAATATGAAAATAGAAAATTTGAGAAATCTTGAAAAAAATTTCAATTCTACCGTTACACTTAGAAAAATAATGTTTGAATTGGTGGCTTGTATGGGTTATAGGACTTGTGCAACTTTGGTGAAGTTGAAGCTTACAGATTCTCCTCCTCTAATGGTGTTGTGATAGTTTGTTCCTTCTCACCATCATCTTCTTGCTTTGTTCCTGTATTCACAACATTATCAACCTGGTTACCTATTACCTTACCACTTTGCTAGACCGTAATTGCTTTAACTTGCTTTGTTTGGCTTAGAAAATTTTCCTTTTGGATGGTTTGAAGTTGATTAGCCAATTGCCCCACTTGGGTTTCCACCTTCTTCAATGATGCCTCTAATGAATCAAACCTCTTGTTGTTCACCTCTTGATTTTGAGTGCTAATTTGAATAAAGGCAATTTTCAAATTTAAACTTATAACTTAATTATAAACATATGATGTTTCATGTAAAATCACTTACAGATTGTTGACAATTGTGATGTAAGTTCTTCCATCAGCTCCCTCAGCTCCAGACTGGAGATTACATTGTGGTTGAAATAGAGGTTGTGTGTACCCGATGTTGAAGATCTGACGAAAGAGATTATGGAGGAAGCATATGTAGCAACTTATGCTATGCATCCTGGTACTACTAAGATGTATAATACGTTGAATCAACATTTTTGGTGGCTAGGGATGAAAAACTAAAGCTTTCTATTGGTATAAAGTTTGTAATTTTTGAATATTATAATTGAGAGATATAAGTTGTACAACTTTGAGTGCACGATCATGCACTAGCTAAAATTTCAAATGTACTCAGTCTGTATTATTTTGAGCATAACTCAAAGAATAATGAACCAAATTGTATAATCTTGGTGTCTTTAGAAACTTAAGACATAGGAGAAAAATGTTCAAGTAGGAATATCTTTTAAGCTTTTATACGCAACAAGATCAATGCCTGCATAATGGGCAATCCCAAGGACAGATGGAATGAGACCCCTAAAGAACGCCCGGGGTCCTTCCTTAACCCATATATCCCTTGATAAGGCCCAAAGATTAGGAACTTTTCCATCCATATTCACACACATGAATTTGTAATCGAGTTTTCACAAGATCTAATAGATAAATGGTGGTTTGTGCCACGACACCTGCTAAGCCACCGACAATAACACAGCCTACAGTACCAATATGAGCATTATCTCCCTCCCTTTTAGCTCTAACAATGACATCTTTCAGCAGTTCATAGGTGTAGAACCTGATAGCACTTTTTGGAGCCACTTTCATGACATTTAATCCATTGCCTCTAAAAATTCCCAGGACTCCTCCCTCCTTCCATATATCCCTTATTGCTGGTGAGATATGAGCTCGTTTTGTTTGTACTTGCAAAACAACCTTTAGACGATCAAGAGGAGCAGTTGCAATTATGATCACTAAGCTCTATTTGTAATTATGATCACTAAGTATCATTTAAGTATAGCTTGCTTACTATTATAAGGTACATATATATTGATCGAATACTTGAATGGTTTTTGTTTATAAGGAAGTAAAGTGTTTTTATGATGCTAATTGCTAAAGGTGAGAACTTAAGCAATATGTAGTATCCAAGAATTCCACAAAAAGAATTAGAGATAAAGATAGTTCTTTATTTTGAAGAAATCCATAGTCTTATGCATACTATGTTGTGAATGAACAAGTACATTGAAAGACATTACTAAAGACCTTAAATATCAATATTTCATTCAATATCACTATCAAGCCTAAATATCTCATTGGACAAACATTGATAAGTCAATCATTTATAAACAAACATATCTTGGGACAAAAGGCATCACTTGTTCTTTAGATGTCGTATTAATATCATTCTAGGACAATTTCTAAGAGAACTTCGAGATCTACAACTTTGGTGAAGACCCCGAAGAGAGATTTTTCCATCTAGAGGGTTAAAATTGTGAATTTATGAAAGTGTATAGTGAATGTCCGTTTAAAGGACATACACCTCCCCCTAACGAACCTTCACGAGTCTGAAAAATGTCTTGCTTATGTGAAGCAGATTCAGTCAGATAAGCTTGAAGCTAAATCTGAAAAGTATTTGTTTATAGGATATCCTAAGGAAACTATAAGATATCAGTTCTACCATGTTTTGGACCAAAAGATTTTGTTTTAAAACATGCTATCATTTTAGAGAAAGAGTTTCTTCTAAGAGAAAACAGTGAGAGTAAAATTGAACTTGTGGAAGTTCAAGAGAAAGATGATTATTGGTTCAAGAACGCACAGTGTCCCTGCTTTTTCAGGGTAAGAAGGGATAGAGAAAATGCCTTGAGCCAATGTTCGAGTACTAGGTGCTACGGCACTGAAGTTCTCCTAGATTTTTGATTTGTTTGTGAATGAGTTGAGCTCAATGGGAGTCGAAAAGAGGAGAAAATTGGAGAGTGCGGTTAGTGATCCATCTCGTGGGTCACGATTGTGACATTGCACACTCGATTGGAATGTCACGATTGTGCCATTGAAGGCTTACTGAAAGTTGACAAATGTGAACATCCTTCTCTCTTTTGGTTATAACTTCTTCTCCCAACCTCCAAATGACATGAGATTTGAACCAACAAACTCATAACACATTGTTCTTCCTCTCGACAAAAATTTATGGCCATCTGAATTAATTTGGAAAAGATTGATTGATGACGAAGTGTGCTGGAATATGATAAATGGAGTGTTTTCACTGAACATGCTTCGGTATTTTGGTTATCCGCTGGTGGGTTGGCCAACCGGCTGATTTTTAACAAGCTCCATATTACTAGCGTATTGCGTTTAACTTTTTGATAATGACAGTTGTGTCTTATTATTTTTGACTATGTTACGACGCAAACTTACATCTAGGCCACTTGTTTTCCTTTTCTTGCTTTTAGAAGGAAAATTTTGTCATATTTGAACTGTTTGTAACAAATATAAAGATGCCTAAAAGATTCAAAAGAAAACAACATATTATTCAAATTAAGAATTAATCCTAGTTAATAAAAATAAGGTATTTAAAAAAATAATAATCTCATAATAAGATCTTGAAACAGCTCTTAAAACAACGTATTTTAAAGTTAATTGATGGGTAAAATATTTTCATTATATATTTTTATGTAGAAATATCTTAATAGGGTAAAATATTTAAGTAGATATAGTATTCATGTTTTTATAAATTTTTTAAATTCATGTTCTCATAAGTCATTTTACAGATAAACAATTAATACTAAAAAACTAATTTTATCAAACATTTTTAATAAACAATTGATGTTATCCACTGATAACTTCTACAGAAAACTCTTTTATTATAAAACTCAAGTAGGCTTTTTGAGCCTATAGTTACTTATTTCTCTTTTGATTCAATAAAAATTAAAAGACTAGGCTTTTGGATAGGAATTAAAAAGAGTTACATAAATAAAACATTACTTGTATTAATTAATTTTAAAAATACAACTTTTTTTAAGCTTTTGGACTGAAATTAAAAAGAGTTACATAAATAAGACATTAATTGAAAGAATACAACTTTTTTTTTAAATTGTATTTTTTTATTTTAACTCTGGTTGCTGTGCGTCCTCCTCCAATATAATTTCTTGAATTAATTAAGACTATTTATTCGAGGGAGAGCGCGTAGCTTCAATCATCGTTGACAACTTGACATAACCTCCAGCTGCCTGCCTGCCGCCACCTCCACTCCACCTATTGCTATTTGGCTATTTGCTATTTGGTAAAACCACCAAATTCAAGAGCACAACAGCCCCCCTCGTCTTGCTTACAGTCGAAGACCTAAACCCCTCACTTTTGCTTTCCCAACCTCCCACTTAGTTTCTTTATTCTCTACACAGGTACTCTTTCTTTTTCCTTTTCTCGTGCTTTTGTTGTTTACATTACTTCTTCTATTAGACAAGTATAACTTTATATTTGTTATTTGAACCACATGCAAGCAAGGAAATGTAAGTGAATTTAAATTAGGTTTTGACTTACGCCTTCATTACCAATCTCGGACAGCAGACTTAGCTGTTAAATTAGAGGTTTATTAGGATTGGATTTGAAGTTTGTTTGGTCGCATTCAAGCCGATGTTTTCTTTTTTTCTTTTTCACATGTTTTTAAGTTGTTCATGGGCTCTGCGTCTTTTAGAACAGCTTCCCTAGTTGCTAAATCTTGCTTCTGGGTTCTATTGATTTGTGTTCTGTTTTATTTTCTGATTTTATTCAAATGGAATTGCAGTTTATATGTGAAACGAATTGAACGGTGAAATCGACTTGTACATCTGAAGTGTGATTTAAAGAGACTCATGGGAAAGTGGAAGTTGATTACATGTGCAGATGAGGATAAAGGCCCTATCTTGGGTGCCTAGGTGTACAAGAGAAGCAATACTTTTTTCATTAGTAGAAGGGTGCCGACAGAGAGAAGGTTGGTTAAAGCTAGGGTAGGAATGGCTTCAGGAAATGCAGAAAAGTCTTTGTGCCCCAATAAAAAAAAAAGGAAGAAGGTGAAAAAAGGGCATAGTTTAACGAAAATGATTAACACCACTGATGGGGATTCATGGCTCAAGAAAAATGTTGGTGTGGACTCAGAACTAGAGTTAAAAAGGGTTCAATGCGTCTTTAGTATTGCATCTTTAGAAACTGGCTTGCACCTAGAGGTTGGAAAGGATTGTAGTTCAAAGGCGGATTCTGAAGGAACACAAAGCAATGTCAAATTAGGACAGTCAAAAGCACAAAAGAGGAAGAAGAAAAGAAGACAAAAGAGCACCAAGAATGCCCATATAGATGCTGGGGGAAATAATCCAACAGAAAATATTAGCTCACAGTTTGAAACACTAAAGGAGAGGCGCAAAAGAAAAAAACAGTGGAAGAATGCCTGTATTGACGTTGAGGGAAATAATCCAGTGGAAATGATTGGCTCCATTGAAGGAGATTCATGTTTTGAGACAAATGTTGGTTTGAAATTAGAAGCAGACTTACCCAGAGTTCAGTTTTCTGAATTGAATTGTTCAAAGTCACTTGACACTTTAGAAAATAGCAAAAGATCCACTGAAGTTAATGACTCTGATCTGGTAGGGAATAAGTTGGAAAATGTAGAAGTTGTCCAGGCTGTTGCTTTGGCAAAGGTTCTGGAAAATCTTTCCATAAGGAAGACCTCTACTTGTTGTTCAAATGGCGAGTCTCTAAATGAGGAAAGGAATAAGTTGGTTGAAATAGAAAATGACAATCATCAAGATGTTCCCATCGAGGAGAACTTGGATGCACAGATGTTGCAACTTTCACTAGAACCTCATACTGTATGTGTTAAAAAGAAGCTTCTTATACTTGATATCAATGGGCTTCTGGCTGATATTGTTGCATATGCTCCTGGTTGCTATAAGGCTGATATGATTGTCTCAAAAAAATCAGGTGAAAATTGATATATGGTTGAAATGTCAATTCTTGATATATCTGGTTCAATATTTGATTTGAGTATCGTTGATTTGAATATCTTTTTGTATTTTTTGTCTTCAGTTTTCAAGAGGCCTTTCTGTGATGATTTCCTCCAGTTTTGCTTCGACAAATTTAATGTTGGGGTTTGGTCATCAAGAGTAAAGTATTATTCTGCTTATGACTAATTGAACCCTCTAAATGATTTATCTTTATTATATTATTTCAACTTCAAAATATTACCTTCATTACCCCTTTACCTTAATTATATCTCTACTGACTGCAGGAGAAATGTAAACCTATTGATTGATTTTCTCCTGGGAGATTCTAAAAGGAACTTGTTATTTTGTTGGGTAAGTTTTGTATAATGAATGAAGTTTTTTTTGTCCTGTTGTCACCCTATGATTGTCTTGAGAAAGAACTTTGCTCTTGATTGCTTGAAGTTGTGCATTTTTGAAAATGATAGATCTGACTTTGCGGGTTTTCTGTTATTAGAAGTAGATTATTTAACATGTTAGGCCACTGCAGATTTTTATACATAATGGTTATATGTGGAATTGCTTCTTCTATTTCATTAAATTTGATCGTTGCTGAAGCAAGCTCTTGGTGATAACAATGGTTTTGGATGGAGAAACTTGACTAGGTTTTTGTTTGCGTGTTTTTTATCATCTTGTCATATAATTTACACCTTTTTAAAACATGGAGACTTTTGTGTGTGACTTTTGGAATTTGAAATCTACCATATGCTCTATTTTCAATTCTTTCTTCTCCATTGAAGATCTATAGAAAATCAGTGAAGATTCAAATAGACTTCAAGTCATGCAACCACTTAGAATTTTGTCTTCTAAAATTCTATTTTAACTGCACTCAGTTTCTTTATTCCCAGAATTTGAAGTTGTAAATCCTTTTTTACTTTACAATGCATAACACTATGATGGTGTCATTTTAGTCTTTGTCAAATAGTCCACATTTTTTGAATTGATGTGCTACGCATCTTTTGTGGTTCATGATTGTTGTTTTCATACAGGATCAATCTCACTGTACTAAAACAGGGTTCACCACTGTTGAGGATATGAGCAAACCTTTGCTTTTGAAGGAATTGAAAAAATTATGGGACAAACATGATCCTTGTCTTCCATGGAATATAGGAGATTACAACGAATCAAATACATTATTGTTGGATGATTCACCATACAAGGCTTTACGCAATCCAGTACATCCATTTACCATTTCTCTCCTATCATTATTATTATCATCTAAATTATTTTCTTGTTGTAGTCATTTTATACCATTCTTTATACATGTCTGGACTTCTATTTTCAGATGTATACTGGAGTATTTCCTCATTCGTACCGATACCAGGAGATTAGAGATTCTTCCTTAGGTGAGATACTCTCATGATTATTGATGATTTGTTGTTTTTAAGAATATGTATTATCCAATAAACTGATGGAAAAATGGCATTGTGGGAAAGCTCTAAGATACATGGCTGGTAACCTGGTCAAATTAGAATCTTGAGGATATTACTATGCCTCTAGGATATGCCATTGTAAGTTGTGAATTAAATGCAAATTTGTTTTCCTATATATGCTATAAATCTATTTAGTTCATTCATTTCTATTCATTCCTTTCAATTGAATCGATAATCATAAATTATACAAGAACGTCAATAATTTTTCATATTGTGATATATATTTATTCATGGATATAGGAGAAATATATTGAGCAATTCGGACTTGTAAACGCATTGAAAGCAAACCATTATATGATATTAGATTATGAAATTGGTTTTCCTTGGTTTGGATTGGTTATAATTTCATTTGCGTATCTGTTTCATCATTTGAGTCCTGTTCTCACTTTACTGTTCTAATTTTAATTCTTATTGTTTTTGTGACTAATTTATTACTTGTTAGTGCTTTTCTCCGTATCTTGTTTATTGGTTCTTATATTTATGGTTTTAAACAGGACCAACTGGTGATCTTCGGATGTATTTAGAGCGATTAGCTGAGGCTCCCAATGTTCCTGATTATGTTGCACAAAATCCATATGGTCAACGAGCTATTACAGAAAGAAATCCTTCTTGGGGTTTTTATCAGAGGATTATAAACAATATATCACGTCATTCCTAAGATATCACCTATCCTGCTGCTTTTAAGGGTGATTAACACCGTTGAATGATGTTCGTGATACTTGAGAATCATCACTTTTCTGTGACAGAAATATATCATAGTGCTTCTAAGGGCTCCCTGATTTTAGAATCTTTACTGGGTCACTTATCTTTGCTACGGGTGAAGTTTGTGGAAACCCATAAACATAGTTTTTTGTTACATTTTGTTACTTGTAGGAGTGATTTGACACGAACATCATTTGATGGGCTTGAAGTTTAGTGTCCTGGTTGGCTTCAAGACTTCAACCTAACGTTTAATGGGAAATTTTGCTTTCTTGTGTCGCTATTGAATTTGATTGAAAAGATACGTTGTACATTTAACCAAGCAACTGGTAGCGGTTGGTGAAAGCAGACTAGAATTCAAGAAATCAGGTGATGAAGCTATGACATTTATATAAAATTCTAATGAACTCTCTCTATGGTAGATTTGGTATAAATCCTCAAAGTACAGTAACAGAGATCTGCAATCAAAAGGAATGAGGAATTGATGAAGAAGGATAATTTTCAATTAGCGGAGAGGCTTACCGGTCATTACTATATTGTCAATTACATTACCAATAATAATAGCATGGCTAATGACATTGAATAGAAAGCTCTTAAGATGTCGGCTGTTCAATTGTCAGCTGCTATAACAGCTTGTGCTCGGATTCATATGTACTTGTATATTTCCCAATCTAATTGTTTCTACATTGATACTGACTGACTCTGTAGTTTTAGGAAGTCCTATTCCTGATGATATCATTTCTTCCAAAGAAATGGGTATATTTCTCATGCAAAGGTACTTGCTGAGAAACAATTATGCAGTCAGCGATCATGTCAAGTAGGCCAATACGTTGAAGCCACAAAGGTTTGGTTCTGATTTATAACTTCAGCAAGCTTCCCTTTATTTAAGTATTTTCTTGGCTTGCAGTTAAATAATGAATGCCATGGTGGAAAACTGAAGGTTCAGAGGGTGGTTTGTGAGAGGTGGTGCTTCATGAATATTCTCTAGTATTGAGTGGTTTCTTTGTCATAAATGCAGTATTGTCTTCACATTAACTAAAACTTGTTTAAGGGTAGCATTGCATATCAATCAAAATTCCCTTTCACTATGGTTCTGCCTGAATCTGCTGGGGTTGGACGTTGCTATTCGGATCCATGATTCTGTGTGACTTTGGCTGCTGAATATTTGCAAAACAAA
>JANIPN010000217.1:10245258-10257841 GCA_027478595.1 Erythroxylum anguifugum | reverse complement strand
GAATAGGAAGGAGAGGACACATGAAACAGATAAAGGGAATTTGATCCCATCGTGTTAAAGAACAAACCCTGTTAGGATGATTGCAAAGAAAGCTATTGATCGAGAAGGATTCCTTGAGGAGGCTAAACACGGCAGCTTTTTTTTTAATAATTAAAAAACCGAATTTTTTTGGTTAGTATAACTATTAAAATTTTAATTTGGCCCATTTTTTAGTTTAAATTTTAATTTTTAGATTCAATTTATTTTAAAAACCTTTTTTATTAGCAATTGAATAATTTATTAATTTTTATAAATTAATTGAATTTATAAACTAAAATTAATTATTTATTTAACAATCTTCTTTCTTAATTAAACTTCAAATTCTTCAATATATAAGGACAATTTTTTTTCAATTATATTTTAAATTCTTTAATCTTATTCAACTTTTAACCTTTTTATGATAATATAATACTGGTTGAACTTTTTAAACCTTAAAATTCATGTCTTACCGATTTAACTTCCAGTTCGATTTTAAAACATAACTTTTACAAATGTTGATGCTGATTAAAAAATGTCTATAATTCAAGTTTCTTTTGGTAACAATTAAAAGAGAGGTAAAATAAAGATTTTTATCAAACAAGTTTGAAGTAGAAAATATTTAATAGCGAAAACACATATTTATTGAAATTAAGAGTATTTTTACACATATAGCAAATGACAATAACACTATGGCTGAACTTTAAGCACCATCAAAACCACATAACAAATATCTCCTACAAATCAAAAATATGTTTTTTATTGCTTAAGATTAAGATTTACAAATACTATCATTAATTAGTACATGAACACTAAAATAGAGTATCAAATAGATTAATAGGCTACTAAAGTACAATTAATGTATTATGCTTCTAATGAGGATAGGATTGTAAATAATTGCTTCTTGCAACTCCATAAATGGCATTTGAAATAAGGTTTAAAATATAATTGGATATGCTTTTTCAATCATTAATTAAATTTACCAATCACTATAAGAAAAGCCATACAACTTAAGATTGTTAGTATTAGTATACCAAATCCCTTAAGTGCTAGTTCCCTTCTGACATTTAAACACCCTTCTAGCAACATCATAATGGATTTTACTAAGATTCTGCATGAATCGCAAGAATAAACTAGCTACTCACGTGATATCAAGTATGTTGTGAGTGAGATGTATTAGGCTTCCATGTAAATTATGACATCCATGTCCATCGCCCTTTTCATCCTCATCTTTTAAGCTGAACTTTTGATTCCTGTTGAGAGGAGCCTTAATAGGATTATAATATTGTATCTGAAACTTCATAAGTAGATGTTTGACATATTTCTCTTGAGAGAAAAACTAAACATTATTTTGAATTATTTCCAACCTTAAAAACAACTTATTAGTCCTAAATCATTCATCCTAAATTTATTTTTCATTATTATTTTAAAATCCTTCTAGAGCAATACTATTTGTTGAACCAAGAGAGGTTCTAATTGATGTTTTGATGATAACAAAATATAATGACTAAAATTGTGTTTATTATTTTGATTAAAAAAACAATATTATAACAAAATGAAGTCATAAACTTAAAAAGATTGTGTATGAAGTTGATAAAGAGAAGTTGAAGTTTGTAACTAATGAAATGAAGGTTGAAACAATAACAAAAGGAGATTAAGGCTCATCAAGGTCATTTCACATATTTTATTATTATTTATAAGCTCTTTGTTAATTTGATGATCCAAAAACATGCATAATCATTTAATCTTATTTCATTGCATGAGTTTTTACATTCATCAAGAGGCATTGAAGCTTTTGATTTTAATATAAAAGTCATTATAGTTATATTGGGTGGTGGTTTTGAAAACCTAACTTCGTTAATTGAATCAGAACATGATCTTCAAAATCTTTGCAGAACATTTTAGGAGGTTTTTTAATAATATTTGAATTAAATAAATTGGTTTTGAGCATTTGAAGTTGTTAAAATCATATTTTTGGGAGTTATTGATTGGCTTATATGAGTTAATGGTTGACTAATATAAGTTGAAGTTGTTAAATTTGATATACCGAGATTTTGTAGCAACATTGGTTGATGTATTGGTCCACCAATATGCCATATTGGTCAATTCAATATGTATAATAGTCGACCATTGTTTTAACAACTAGTGAATCTGATGATGTAATGCATATTGGTCGACTAGTGAACTATATATGGTCATTGTAATTGCTAGTTCTTGGCTCCAATAGCTATTTTGGGTCCCAAAACACTCTAAAAAGATGTTTTATCATTTGCTTTAGCATTAGGGAGGTTTTAGTTGTTGTACATACACATTTTAAAAAGTTCTCAGTCATTTGAACATCATTATGTCACATTTGCATAAGTGAGCCATTTTAGACTTATCAAGTGAATAAGTGAGACATTTTTCAATTGTAATACTTTGTTAGGTTGTTGAATATTGTACTCAGGGGTGATCCAAGTAGTGTTGAAGTTTTTCTTTACCTTGGAAGAAGATTGTAAGAAGGGTTTTTCTTTACCAAAAAAAATTACAAAGGTTATTCTTCACCTAAAAAGAAGAATTATAGTGGAATTCTAAGAAGAGTCTTGAGAGAGGAAGTAAGAAAAGGATTGTTTATCAAGCCACTATAAATTGATTTCATCTCTCTCTTCTCTATCCTCTTTAATTTATTGCTCAATTGTTTGATTAATTTATATTAAGCAAAATTTCCTTCTTTGTTTATATTGATTGTTATTAATTGAGTACATTGGACAGAAAATTTGCTGAATTTTATAAAAACCAATTTCATCCTCCTCTTGAGTGCCATTAGAGACTAAAACTGTTAGTAATATAAATCAAATCATCTACACATAAACATACAATAAGTACCTCATCTTCTTTGTTGATTTTTATATGTAAATTTGGCTCAACTAAGCTTTTATACAATCCAATCTTGTTGAAATATCTATTAATTTTCAAGTACTGAGACTTTGATGCTCGTTTATAGCCATACAAGGCTTTCTTAAGCTAATAGGCCTTTTCTCTTTCTTTAGGTTATTTCATAAACACTTTCTTGTTTAAAATACCATTCAAAAATGTATATTTGACATATTTAATAAACATGCCACTTATAATGTACATCAATAGCCAAAATTGTTCTAATTATGTCAAATCTTGCTATAAGCGTAAATTTCTTTGAAATCAATACCTTCTCGTTGCATATAGTCTTAAATAAACATTTATACCTTATATTTTTGTATTAAATCATCATGTTTGATTTTGAGCTTGTAAACCAACTTTCTCTTTATCATTTGATAAGTTAACAAGCTCCTAAGTTCGACATCTTAAAAAACAACTTAGTTCTTAAGTTATAGAAAATTGGCATCGTTTCGACTATTTATAAATAACATTTCAGGGATGTTATTTTCTTGGATTTGATGAAGAGCTTGAAGTGTAGAATGAAGTTGAAGGCGTGAGTTTGATTGATTATTTATATGCTTATAAGAATTATAAGCTTTAATCGCAAGTGGATAAGGGGATAGGTGGATCATTGCTTTTAGGTGCAAGTAGCCCTCTACTATCCATCCCATTACATTCCATTGTCTCCCATTTTACTGTATCGTGTCAGACCAGATACATCTATTGTTCTAGCTAGCACTGACAAGTATGATCTACCCTAAAATGACTGTAAGTATTACTATTAATCTTTTTCCATTATCTAATTGTTGAAACAGGTTGTGAATTTAATTGAAAATTAAACTAAAATAACTAAACTAAAGTTAACACAAAAATGAACTAGGATAAAGAAACTACTACAACTAAACGATATCAAATAAGTATTACCTAGGTGATAAACCTCCCTAAGATATCTTTAAAAATAACCCTTTATATCATGTAATTGAATTATTGATTATTAAATCGTGAAAATTCTTATCTTTTGTTAACATCTTTTTCAAGACTATTAACAACTAACTCTCGGTTGATTAACTGAAATCTCTTTCTAGTTTAAACCCCTAAGATTGCATTACTCAATTCGTAAATTTGACTATTAGGTTTGACCCTAATCTCGAGGATTTATGTCAACCTGTCTTCAGGTTTGTATATAACTCCTTCCAACTATGGTAGATTTGTTCACACGAAAATATTTATCAATCTCAATCATATAAAATCAAACATTGGGCCAATATTCCAGATAAATTAGTTCAAGAATATAAACATATAATTGAATCGCAATAAACCAATCAAAAATTTTCATTGAATAAAAGACTTTATCATACTATTCATTCCAACTAAGGGTTCACCACCCTTAGGCACTAAACAAATTAGTTCATAATTAAACATATAAAATAAATCCAATATTTAATATTTAGAAGAACAAATAGAAATAAAAAAATTATATTTTATATCCCCCTTTTTGTCTTGAATGAAATCTTCTTCCAATTTGGATTGAAGGTTGCTTTATATTAGATCTTGTGATGTAATCTTCGTATTTTTCTTTATCCTTCATTCATAATTGCTTCTTCTTTTCTTTTCTGATATCTAACGAAAATCCAAAATGTTTATCCTTTACTCCAACCTTTATAATTTCCTTTTATAACAAAAACTAGGATCTCTGGAATATACACGATTTATACCAAGATTGTAAAATCACATAATAATTTTTATGCAATCATTTGTTGAAAGAAATTGACTGGAGTATATGTGTTTGACCCTCATAATGTACCCAACAATGTCATTAGGAGTCCAGAACATTTGTTACTACACAAATTCATGTGTCACATTGTTTTTGCTAAGAGTTAAAGTAAAAAATGTTCTAAAAAGGATTTGTTCTTACTTTGGTGTAGGGAGAACAAAGTCAAGGTCTGCACATTTACACACATCTTCCAAGTAATAGTTACTTCCATTACGAAAAAAAGTAGCTATTTAGGCATGGAATTGTTAGTAAGTGCTTTGACTCACAACCATGATGTTGTTGTTAATGGACTAACCCCTGTCTTCCTTGAAATGTTCAATAATACACACTTAAGGAGAGCTGAAATCTTGGAGTCCCATGGTATGGAACCCTAAGATCCAAGCTCTAAATTTGTAGTTAAGCATAGGATAGGATAGACAAGATCCAGTTCAGCACCATTGCTGCAACATCAAAAGGTAACATCAAATGAATAATATGATGAAGAAGAAGAAGGCTGGGAGACGGTGCTCAGCAAATTGGAAGAGAACAACAAGTGACTAGAGGGTAGAATGGACATCATAGAGGCTTAACTAAAGGAATAATGCACCATCAGCGCTACCAAACATTGAAACTACTTAAGTGTTTTGCAGTGTCAGGTATCCAATTCCCTTCTCTGATGTCATCACCACCATAATCCCTATAACCTTATTTTCTATTTCTTTTATTTTTGTTGTTCAATTAGTTTTTAGTTTTGATTGTGCTTTAGTTATGTGTTGTTTCCACATTGAGAAGTGTGTGTTGTTCAAATATGGGTGTATTTGTTTTTTTTTATATTTTTAATTGCATATGACTTTGCATTTGTATTGTGTGTATTTTTGCTTACGTTGGCATTGCGTAATTGTTGCATAATTTTGCATTATGTATTTGTATGAATGTATCAATAACAAGAAATTGAAAGGAATTAGCTTAACTATGAACGTGATCACTTAAATTATGAAGAAAAATTAACTTGTGAAGTTTGTGTTTCAAGTATTTTTGAGGTAAGTATGCATGTTGATTAGAATATTATATAAATTATTTCATTTTATGACACTTGTTTAGATGTACTTATAACTAAATTTATTTAAATTGGTAGGCTTTTATGGGAGTGATTGACTAGGAAGAAATGATGTGGGTTAGGAAAGAAATAAATTTTAAAAAACTGTGTTGAAAAAATATCCTATTCCACTAGCAATTTTTAAAAATATTTGGGTAAAGATTACAGCTAATAGCCAGTTGTGAGTTGTGATATAGTTAAGTAATCGGGGGCCATTCATGGAAAAATAGTTTCCTTTGCGTCAAAAGACTAGAGTGACACTCTAACCAAGCTAAATAAAACATGACCTAGTTGATTCATGACAAGGTGTTTTTCTTCGCGTCAAAAGACTAGGTGATTGTTGAATAAAATATGAAAATATGGTGTTTTCAATAAAAATGAACCTATTGATCTAGTAAATTGAGAAATTCCATGAGGGGGTATTTAGTGATAACCTACCTCTTTAATTGGTAAATTAGAATGAGTGCATGATTACAAATGCCATAGATTTATAAATAAGGTTCAATAGTTTTATTGATATGCGTATTTAAATCAAAGCACTTGAACATGAATGGAACAAGTCAGTGTGTTGGAGCTTTTTTAGTGATTGATGTTGTGGGTAAGTTAATTTCATGAGATTTGATGTTATTGACTCTTGTATCATAATTGCATTGTTGCATTGTTGCATGATTGCATGATTATATGTGTTTTACATTGTGTTTGTTTTGTAGTTTTAGTTTTGCTTGGAGGCAAGCAGAAACCACCTCCTTATACTCATTTTCGAACATTTAGGTCCTTGTGTTATGTTCATCATGTTTTGTATGACAAAAATAAGTTCAATCCCGATAGTAAATAGTGCATTTTTGTAGAATACCCATATAGAAAGAAAGGATGGTGTGTGTTTGATTTGGAAACTAGTGAATTATTTGTCTCTCAAAATGTGGTATTTTTTAAAGACAGTTTTCAATTCTTTAGGGCTTCGTCTACATCTCTCTCGCCTTTGTCTATTACCAATCCAACAGCATATGATGATCATTTATTGTCCTCTTCTTTCAGGCCATTAAGTGCTACAATTTTGCACTAGTTGTTTCTAGTTCTTCGATGCCTATTTTGGGTGCTTCTTCTGATAATTCAGGTAAAAATGATAAGGGGAGTAATGTACTATCCATCCACCACTATTGGCAACAAGGAGAGCATCTCTAATCCCATTATTCCTCCATCTGTTGTTGATTACGTGTCAATCCCTATTATTAATCATGACGAGACCACCATATGCAAAAGTCAGCGAATTCGTCAACCTAATACCATATTGCAAGATTATGTTTTCCACACTACATATTATCTCAATCCTCCTTTTACACTCACCACTCAATCTTCATCCTCCAATACTCCTTATCCCACAACCCACTATGTGACTTATGCTAACTTCACTACAAATCATAATTGTTTTCTTGCAGCTATTACTGTTGATACTGAACCCACATGATTTTCAAAGGTGGTCAAAGATCCTCATTGGTGTGATGCTATGTCTAAGGAGATTGATGAACTTAAGTATAATGGCACCTGGACCATTGAAAATCCTCCTCCTAGGAAAAAAGCTGTTGAATATAAGTGAGTCTATAAAATCAAATACAACTCCAATGACTCAATTGAATGCTTCAAAGCTAAGCTCGTTATTCTTGGAAACAATCAGATTGAAGGAATTGATTTTAATGAAACTTTTGCTTATATTGTGAAAATGGTCTCGTTGCATGCTTTTCTTGCAGTTGTTGTTATTCGTGGGTGGGAATTTCATCAAATGAATATCCATAATATTTTTCTTCATGGTGATCTAGATGAAGAAGTTTATATACAACTCCCACATGGATTTTTTGTCTCCGATTTGGGCAAGGTATGGTGCCTTTATAAATCCTTATATGATCTTCACCAAACTCCCTGAAGTTGGTTTTCTAAGCTTATTGGAGCTCTAAAGTTGTTTGGTTTCATTTACTCCTATTTTTATTCATTGCTCACTTATGAGTAGCATGGTGTCTTCTTGTATGTTTTGGTCTATGTTAATGATTTAATTGTTGATGGGAATTCCACAGCCATTGCTAGCTTCAAAGCTTATTTTAGTCATTTATTTCGTATGAAGGATTTTGGCATTGAAATTGCTTGTGGACTTGAATGATTGTTTTTATCTTAAAGAAAGTACTCACTTGACATTTTGTTTGGAACCAATCTTCTTGGTGCTAAATTTGCAGATTTCCAATTAAACAAAATCATCACCTTGTATGTTGCACCCTTATTTGTCAATCTAGCTAAATATTTTTATTTGGTTGATTGACTTATTTATTTGACCAGAACAAGACTTAAACTATACTATGTTGTCCGTATCTTGGCTCAATTCATGCAAGATCTTCGTATAGTTCATTGGGATGTTGTTATATAAGTGCTTTGGTATTTAAAGGCATACTTAGGTTAAGACATTCTCTTACATCATGGCAATGCATTACATCTCAATGCTTACTACAACTTTGATTAGGCAAGTTGTCCACTCATTTGTCGTTCACTCACTAGCTATTGCATTCTTCTTGATGATTCTCCTGTCTCATGGAAAAACCAAGAAACAACCAACCGTGTCTCGTTCTTCTGTTGGAACAAAGTATCGTTCCATGGCTGTGACTAGTTGTGAATTGACTTGGCTCAAATCTTTATTTACTCACTTGATGATTCTCACTCTCAGTCAATAGGACTATTTTGTAATAGTCAAATTGCTTTACATATTGCTTTCAATCATATTTTTCACAAGCGCACAAAACACATATAAGTTGATTTTCACTATATTCTTGATCACATTCAAGCTAATAACAGTGCCACTGCTTATATTTGTACTCATGGTCAGCTCACTGATAAATTTACAAAAATGCTTTGTAAATCCCAATTTTAGTACCTTTTTCACAAGTTAGGCATTCGTAATTTTCATGCTCAAACTTGAAGGAGAATATTGGGAAAATATCTTGTACAATATATGTAAATATATATTTAGGAGATTTGGCATATATTTAGATGTCCTTAATTAAGGTAAAAAAAATTGTGGTATATTTATGTATATATGCTTGGCATTTACAGCAAATGAGAATAAGAGTTTTCCTTTGCCTTCATGCTCATATTCCTACAACATCTTACTAAATGAAGTTGATGAGGCAGGATTAGTTGTGGGATGACGAAGTTGGTCAATGTTGTGAAGAAATTTATGAGGCTTGTATAAGTTTCTTGGCCTTCTTTCTATGAAGTGAACACCATTCTAAAGATTAGGAATTTGAAATCATTAATCGTGATTGTTTTTTATGTTTTATGAGGCTACAATTTCCTAGACCTCTCGTTAATAAATTCAAACAGGCCTAACTGTTACTTAACGTGCATCTTATTGATGTTGTCAAGAACCATAGTCGATAGCTAGATAGGCTAAAATCTGTGATAGCCAAGTTATCAATTTTTAATGAAAACTGGTAGAGATTCTATAGAAGATGTACTTCCTTTACATCTATCGAAAATCCTAAGCTTAGATCAAACCTTCTATTTAATAAGCCATTTATAGTTTCCTGCAAAACCTAAAAGTGCAAGATCTAGCTTGAACAGATGCCATGCTAGGACACCGTATACCCTGTTAAAAGTCAAACCCGATGGAAACTTTTTGGTTCTTTTAGAGAAAAGACACGACAAAATGAATTATATTCTCAGTTGTGTGCTAGTTTTCAACGTTTCCTTATTGTAGTTGTTTTGTAGTTGTGTGTTAGCTGCCAAAGTTGGTGAGTAAACCGACTTTCATGCCTATAAAAAGACCCTTGTATGTGTAATGTATGCCTGAGAAAAAACGAAGGAAAAAAATGAAGAAACCGATAGAGCTGAAGCTCGTAGAGAGTGTAACGTCGATATATTATCAATATATTATTATTTGTTTTGGAATTGTAAGTCTACTACATTTCTAACAAGTGGTATCAAAGCAAAGTCTGTGGCTACATTTAAGAACGTGAAACATGGCCAATATGATTCAATCTCAAATTTCAAAATTAACGAAAACAAATTATGAAAATTGGAGCATCCAAATGAAGGTATTGCTAGAATCACAAGATTTATGGGAGATTGTTGAAGAGGGCTATATTGAGTTTGAAGATTCGACCGTCAAAGCATCTTTATCAAATGCGCAGAAGGCATCACTTAAGGAATCACACAAAAAGGACAATAAGGCCTTGTTTTTCATCTTTCAAGGAGTTGATGAATCAACATTTGAAAAAATATCATAAGCAAAAACATCAAATGATGCATAGGAAACTCTATAGAAATCTTTTCAAGGAGTTGAAAAAGCTAAATGGTATGACTCCAGCCTCTCAGAGCTAAATTTGAAATATTAAAAATACAGAGTTCCGAAAAGATTAGTGACTATGTTACTCGTCTGAAAAAGGTAACGAATAAGTTGAAAAAAATGGAGAAGCTCTTGATAATGTCAGGGTGATGGAAAAAATGTTACATTCATTGACAAGAAAATTTGATTATATCATCCCTGCCATTGAATAATCAAAGGATTTGTCACAAGTCTCTATTGATGAGCTTATTGGCTCTCTTCAAGATTATGAGTAGAGAATAATCCAAAATGAAAATACTAGTGATTTAGAATAAGCTTTGCAAAGCAAGTTATCTATTGATGGCATTCAAACTAGCAGTAGGTATAGACAAGGCAGAGGAGATCGAGGTAACTACAAAGGTGCCTACAGAAGTGGACCTGGTGGACAAGGACGTAGTAGGAATTCTTTTAAAAGAGGCCAAACAAATGGAGGCTATCAAATATATGGTTGTGCTTGAGGATTCCAAAACTGAGGAAAAGACGGTTTTCAACAACGAGGTAATAAATCACAAGTGCAATGTTATAACTGTAACAAGTATGGTCATTTTAGTTACGAGTGCAGATCAGTCCCTAAAAGGGAGGAACCAAATCATTTTGCAGCAATAAAAGATATAAAAAAAAGTCGAATCGACTATTTTCTTAACATACAAAGGAAATGGAGAGTGCAAGAAAAATGTTTGGTATCTTAACACCAGTTCTAGCAACCACATATGTGGACTAAAAGAGTTGTTTACAAATTTGGATGACACCATCCAAGGAGAAGTTACTTTTGGTGGCTCGTTAAAAATTATAGTTAAAGACAAAGGTAAACTTATGATTACCTTAAAAAAATGGAGAGAAGAGGTATATATATGATGTTTATTATGTACTTGCGTTAAGAAGCAATATTATTAGCCTTGGTCAGCTCTTAGAAAAAGGATACGACATATATTTGAAGGATTGCTCTGTTGTCATCAAGAAAGGTAGAGAATTAATTGCTAAAGTTGACATGACAAAGAATCATCTTTTCACACTTGATATTCAATCAAAAGTATTGAAGTGCATAAAGTCCCTCATTAAAGATGAATCATGGGTATGGCATTTAAGGTTTGGTCATCTTAGTTTTACTGGCCTAAAATTGTTATCAAAAGCAAAGATGATAAATGGACTTCCAGAAATTAATCAACATAACCAATTATGAGAAGCATGCATTAAAGGGAAACAACACAGGCAAAGTTTTGAAGTTGGAACATATATCATGGAGAGCCAGAAGATCATTGGAGATTGTTCACTCAGATATAGCTGGACCATTTAATATACCATTATATTACCTTTATTGATGATTTCAGTAGAAAACGTTTGGTGTATTTTCTTAAGGAAAAATCAAAAGCCCTTGATAAATTTAAAGAGTTCAAAGCAATGGCAGAAAAACAAAGTAGGCTATGTTTAAAGATACTTAGATTTGATAAAGGAGGTGAGTACACGTCAAAATTGTTTGAAACGTTTTGCAAAGAGCATGGAATCGTTCATCAGTTGACAGCTTCATATACACCACAACAAAATGACATTGTAGAAAGAAAGAATCGCACAATTCTTGATATGGTGAGAAGCATGGTGAAAAGAAAGCATTTATTGAGAACTTTTTAGGCTGAAGTTGTTCTATGTGTTATTTATTTACTAAATTGGTGTCCAGCAGAAAGTGTAAAATTCAAAACATCAAATAAAGCATAAAGTGGTAGCAAGCCAACAGTTGGACATCTCAGGATTTTCGGGAGTATTACACATGTCATATTTCTGATCAAAAAAGAAAGAAGTTAGAAGACAAAGGTTAAAAGTGCATATTTATTGGCTACGAAAAAAAGAGTAAGACATATAGATTATACAATTGACCAAGAAGGTGATCATCTCACTAGATGTTGAATTCGATGAAGCAAATTATTGGAAATGGAACAAAGAAGATAAGAAAGTTCAAGGACTATTTTTCGATGATGATAATGATGATGACTTTAACACATAAGATGAACAAGGAGATAAACAGATTCCTCCACAGAGTCCTACTTTAACAACTCCTGAATTAACAACATTAACTTCATCACAAATTAGCAATAACAGTAGTGATTCAAGGGGAGCACCTATAAAAATGTGAAGTCTAAATGATATTTATGATGCCACAGAACAGGTATAGACAACATTTGATTACTCATTGTTTTGTTTGATGGCGGAGTGTGATCCATTAACATACAAAGAGGCTTTTAAAGATGAGAATTGGAAAAAAGCCATGAATGAAGAAATTGTTGCGATCAATAGAAATGACACATGAGATGTTGGGTCCCGATCCCGGAGCCCAGTCGCACAGTGCCGGACCCCGGTACCGGAGATCCAACTACCCGGAACGGAAACACAATGACGGAGGCCGTTGGGCCCGAGTCCCGACCCCCAAGGCTGAACCCAAGGTGATCCGTCGGGACAGACAGAAGAATTA
>JANIPN010000217.1:10184538-10195178 GCA_027478595.1 Erythroxylum anguifugum | reverse complement strand
CGGGAAAGTCCCGGGAACAAAAAATTTTTGTTTTCCGCTGCCTGAACATATGATGTTCGTCCCGGGATTTTCCTACACAACCCACGTACCAAGCATGCAGTTTTTACCTACACAATAACACAGTCTCCATTTTTTTTACAAGAAAGGACGCCTCCACTCCATTCATACCACACACTCAAGCAGCAGCTCCACCCACTCCTCACCATGTAGCCACCATTTATCATCCACCGCAAGACAACAACATCCGCAAGGAGATTGGATAGCCCGCTGATTTTTGCAGCTATTTGGGATCTTTGTTCTTCATTTATAATTGATTCTCTTATGAGTTTGTCTAGGGTTTATGTTTGTGGACTGCTTAGTATGATGATTTATGGCTAGAGCCTTAATTTCTCTTAGGGATTTGATATTTTTGTGATGCCTTGACATTGAAAATTGCTGGAATTCATGACTAAATATTCATATACTTGTTGATTTTCCTTGGGTTTAATTGTTCTTACTTTGGATTGTTGGAAATTGGCTTGGTAGAAATTCACCTTTGGAAAAAGAGGTTTTTGCTAGAAAATTAAAGGAATTTCAACTAGAATTTTCTTGTGAGTTAGCAGACCCAAGAAACCTAGGAGGTGAAAATAGAAGGTTGGGTTTGGAACTTAAGAAACTCTAGGAAAAACTTGAGTAAGGGATTACTAAGTGATGTCTAGAGTGGATAGATTAATTCACCTTTGGGAGAAGGGGATTAATTACTCTTAAAATTCACATACAAGTTTAGGATTATTCATTTGTGGAGGATAGCTAATTTAATTTTAAAGTTAGCAAAAATATCATCCGCTAAGAAAAAGGCATTCCCCATTGGAGTTAATACTTTTAATTAGTAAATTGTTGCACTCTTTTCTTAGTTAGTTATTGCATAGATTTTTCATATTTATAGTTATTTTGGTTGCATTGAATTGTGTAATTGCGTAGAAATTTCTTTGAGTTTTTTTAAATAATTCTTTACATTGCTTTTAATTTCACAAAAATTTCACTAAACCAGATTTCAAACACTGTTCGCTAGCATAGATTTGAACTTTCTTATAATCCCTGTGGACACGACTCGGTTCTTACCGATTTATTACTCACTTCGACAACCGTGCACTTGAAGTTTACGACCAAGTTTTTGGCGCCATTGCCGGGGATTAATGTTTGAATGCTTGCTTCTATAGCTAGTTTGATATTTACTTGTTGGTTTTCTTTTTATCCCTAGAGTAACCTTTTTTTTTCTTTTTGCATTTTCGTTTTCTTGTGCAACTTGTGTGTAAAAGGATTGTATGCCCCAAACCACTAGAAGGTAAGAAAGATAGTTTAAACCAGAGTTGGAAAGAACAGTAAAGGCAATTCATCGACAAAAGAAAATGGAAAAACAAGCAGAAGAGCTTCAGAGAATTTAAAGAGAAAGGGATGAGATGGCTCAAAGATTAGCTTAGTTAAAGGCCAGACTTGGTGTAGCTAATTTGACCGGAGGAAATGGAAGAGGAGATAACGGAAATGAACAGGAACAGTTACAACAACGTCCTATAAGGGAATATTTCCAACCTACAATGGTAGACAATTATCACGGTATCCAAAGACCTAATGTTCTTGCTCAAAATTTTCATATTTTGCCTGGACTCATCAATTTAGTTTAGACCAATCAGTTTGGAGGAGCACCAATGGAGGATCCAAACGATCATCTTGCAAGCTTCCAGGAATTATGTGACACTATCAAGACTGAAGGGGCAACACAAGATGACATTAGGCTTATTTTGTTCCCATTCTCTCTTTGGGACAAAGCAAAGAATTGGCTTCGCTCAATTTCTGCTGATAGAATGCGAACTTGGCAGGAGGTGGCACAGCGGTTCTTGATTAAATTTTTCCCACCTGGTAAAGCCGTGAAGTTAAGAGCTAAGATCATTACATTTAGACAACATGACTTGGAACTATTGCATGAAGCTTGGGGTAGGTATCAAGATATTTTGAGAAAATGTCCACATCACGGATATCAAGAGTGGGTACAAGTGGAAATGTTCTATAACGGGTTGAATGGCCAAACTCGAACCATTATAAATGCAGCAGCAGGTGGTACTCTGATGAGAAAAACATCTCAAGAAGCATGTACATTGTTGGAAGATATGGCTTCAAACAATTACCAGTGGCCCTCCGAGAGAATTAATGGAAAGAAAGAAATTTTAGAAATGGACCAAGTGACTCAGTTATCTGCTCAATTGGCAGCCCTATCAAATTAATTTTCAAAATCATGTCAAAGGAAAGACAGAATGAGCAGGTGGCGGCTACTAGTCATTCAATTTACACCAATGATGAAGGGGTGGAACAAGCCCAGTTTATTAACCAAAGGAACTTGGGATTTAAGTCACAACCAATAGGAGATCAATATGGTCAAGACTACAACTCTAAGGAGCATTATAACTATGGTATTCAAAGGAACATGTCCCACCCACCTGGATATGGACCACTATTGGCAGAAAGGAAAATTTCCTTGGAAGAAATGATTGGCACTTTTGTAACTGAGACAAGAAACACAAGAATGAGAAGGAGATGGATGAGCTAAAGATGCAAGTCACCAGTATTGGGACTTCAGTGAAGGGTTTGGAAGTTCAATTAGGATACAGGAAATGCAGGTCTTTTGTTCCAGAAGAACCCTATGAGGGAGTTTTCTCAAGATTTGGCACCCTCCCTAAGGTTTCTTTATCAGGGGAAACAATAATCCGACCATCTTCTAACTTGGGAGGGCAGAAATGCAGAACAAGGTCTGTGGAACCACCCACCACTTGCTTCCAAGTTCTCCTCCCTGAAGAAGGAATAGCAGAAGTTGAAGAGGGTAAGGTTAGGGTTAAGGTCGAACTGAAAAGAAAGGAAGATGCAACTGAAGTTTGAGTTGTAGCAGAAGATTGAGGAGCTTGGGGTAGGGAAAGGAGAGGTTTAGGGGCTACACCTAAGGACGAGGTTGAGAAAGAGGGTATGCTTAAGGGTCAGGGTAATGGAGGAAAATCCTTCATGTTTGTGTTTTGTTTTGTAGTGGGATGTGGATTCTGCAAAGTATGCATGGCTAAGCAGTCTTTGTAAGAGAATAGAGTGGTAGAGACAGGTTCTAAAAGAGGAAACAATAGAAGGCGGGAAAGTGGAAAGAAAATGGAGGAGACCTTACTACCTTGCAGGAGATCTAATATGGAGAAGGTGAATGAGTGATTGGTAGGGAAGAGGTTTCAGGGAATGAGTGAAGGAAGAGTGTAGAAAGTTGTTAGGAGGAGAGGAGCATGAATGGAAGGAGGAGAAACAAGGATTGAAGGAGATATGTGCTAGGTTGTAAGCTAAAGGTTAGAGAGCGGGCAGAGAACTTCTCTCTAACCCATGGGAATGTTGGTTTCTTTTCGGTATTTGCAAAACTTTGGCAACATGATGGTGGCTATTTTGGCAAAATTTTGACATAACAAAGCTATCCAAATAATTGCTAAGTCACTAAAAGCTAGAAAGTGTGCAAGCTGTCAATTTCGGCATAATACAGTCATATTAAAAAATAGAATGATTGTGGCATCGTATCAACTGGAAATTCAGGTTCGGGACAAGCTAAAGACCATTTCAGCTTCTAGTCCTGACAGTTACAAAATAGCGATTACTTTCGTTTATGTTGATTTGTTGATTACGTTAGTTGTAAGTTGTTGTCCTAATTCGAATATTTAAAAGGGTCATAATATTACAAACATTTGCATATTTAAAATTATGATAAATTTAGCATGAAAGATATAATGGTTGGTGAAAAAACTATTAGATCTTGCCCAAAACTGTTACTTATAATTGGTTGATTTTGTCTCTTGCCAGACCTCATTTTGTGTAACATTTGTTATAAGACATCAATAAATATTTGTTGTTACATATATATGATTTGATTCCTTGTTATTACTGCCCCAAAAACATCATAAAACCGAATACACAAAACCTGTTTAATTAAATGTCTCAAACGGTGAAGTGAGGCTATACTCGTGTTTGTGGATTTTTAGATCTTATTCTAACACTTCTAACCTTTGAAAGAGAGTTGGCTAAGTCTTTAAAGAGTGGAGATTGGAGGGCTTAACATATGTTTGACAAAATGCTTCAAATGAGAGCCTATGAGGTGTTTGACAAGTTGATTAAGTGAATTACACTTATGTTGTTTGGTGAGATTTCACTTGAACTTAATTGAGGGACTAAGTTGTGACACAAGGGATTTAAAAGCATCTTTCTTGCCTCAAAACACTAGCATGGCAATAAACATGACCTCTCATTCATAAGTTGGTCCGAGGGATAAAAAGTAATCAATGCCATCTTATCTTCCCTTCATCTTAATTAAACGACTTCAAATCATTGTGAGGGTAACTTCAAATATTTCTCTTATAGAAAATTATTAATTATTATTTTTACTTAATAAATATGTAAAATAAAAAATTTTGGTACCGATTACTTGATATCCCTTAATGATTATAACTATTATAAATAGTAATATATTTTTTGTAGAATAAAATTTAATAAAAATTATCTTTAAATAATGTCCACTTGATTAGTTCTTATCTAAATATTCAGGTAATAAGCTAAATTAAATCCATCAATATTGTTATATTCATTATATTTATTTTTCACTTTCAATTAAAGAAATGACATATATATGTAAATATTTATTTTACTTACACTGCCTAAGTCTCAAATTATTTTCTTTTCTATATACACGGGTTCTTATAAGCTTGTTGAATGAATTTTTAAATAAGAAACAATGCTACTGAATCTTGGCAAGGAGGATTACCTTTAATTGCGAGTGCTTGTTTAGTTCTACTTTTATTTTTTTTGCTGTGATTTTTAATTTTCATTTTCTGTTAATATTAATGTAGTTATATTTTTATCTTCGATAAAAATTACATATTAGATAAAATTTAAAAATAAATTATCTTTAATTAAATAAAATTTTTAATCTCTTATATAATATTTATTAATAAATTATTAATAAAAATTATTTTTATTAAAATAAATAATTTAAAATAGACTTTTTATTTATAAATTTATATTAGCTTCAAAAATATTTTAATTATTAAATCAAATTTTATTTGAAATATTTATATTTTGAAGATATTTTAAATTTAATTATATTTATTAATAATTATTAAATTAAATCTATTTCATTTAATTACAAAAATTGAATTAAATTATTATGTAAAATTATATTATTCATATTAATAATTAATTTTACTTAATTAAATATAATATAAAATTAAATTATCTATAATTTTATTAATAATTAATATATTAAATAATTAAATAATACATATTTAGCTGGTAATAAATTAGATTATTAAAAAACAAAAACAAAAATCACTTTTTATATAGGAAAAAACTAAAACTAAATATAGAAACCAAAAAATTCAAACAAACAATTTTTTTCATTAATTTAAAGAAAAATAAAAAATAAAAATAGAAACAAACAAGACCAAAGAGAAAAAAAAAATAGTTTAAATCTCAACGTGAGCAGATTTTTGTCCTGAAATCTTTTAATGTACATGACCCAATCAAAGGCCATATATTCTGATAACCAATTTATGATGTTAATAAATTAATAAATAAATGATAGCTCCATTCTAGAGATTTCCCTATAAACTGGTAAGACTCTTATCAAGTTCTTCCTTTCTTCAGTACCTAACATCAGATGGAGACCACACAACTCCAATCACAACCAAGAAATTTTGACCATTTTGAAGCTGAGTTCTCTTGAGTAATAACCATCATTCTTCTTTGGCCTGAGTTATGAGATACCATAAAGTTTAAATGGCTAATAGAACAAAGCTTATAGCCAGCCATCATATGGATATGGTTCAATGAATCCCATATGGTCCTGTATTGGCACCCACACGATACTAATGACACAAAGCTTCAATGCTCTACCATTTATGAGGAATGCACCTACCAAATGAATGTACCTCATTTCTTTTAGTTATGGAGAGATTAGGTGACATTTATGTACATCTGGTTCATACATGCTATTATACCCCTCAAGTTACAACACCGTTTACGGTACACAAATCTGTGTCAACTGAACCACAGGAGAGAATGATGTAAGTTCTCCATGAAGGACCTTAAAAAGCATGCAGAGAATGACTGTTCCAACTCTTGCTAGGTTGATATACAAAAAGGCTTTGCCAAGGCAAGAATCTCAATGAGCAGGCAAATCTCTAGTGATTGAGCACAGCTTTTCTACTGCCTACGTCATTGTTATTGTTTTGAAAATGGCTTGCTAATGTTCTTTTTGCTAGATTTCATTTGCTCAAAACTTGGAATTAAGGGTGGCGAATTGGTAGGAGTATGAAGAACTCTGTACAGATCAAATAAAATTTGAATCTATAGACTCTCTTATCTCGTTCAGTTTCGGATAGTAGCATCGTCAATATAGGCTAGAGGTCGTTACTTGGTTTCACAATTCCCAGAAGCTTCCATCCCCCAAGTCCTGCTACAGCAAATGCCTGAAAGTGTAAAATACTTGTCAGAGAAACCAGAAAAAAAAAGTTATGGTCAATATTTTTCTGAATGATGCAGTCAAGGCCGTTGCAACCAAATATTATCAAGTTCTAAACTCCATCTATCCTATCAAATATTACCAGATTGTTGTTAACATCTATGCATGAAAACTTGTTGAACCCTGCACATAACCTCTGCTTCATCTATGTATCCAACTGCAGTTGGTTCTCTTCGATAAAACATGTACTCCCAAAATCAGTCTTTTGACCTGTGCTTGAACAATATCAAGTGGCTATATGAACCATGACAAAGGCTTCCTGCTATAAGATATGATTCTGAGTAATCTTCCAGCAGCCTATGCACATAGGTTTCCATTACTAGTGGACACTTTAGTAAACTATAGGCGTAACTATTGTAATGGAGAAGGTTGCATTTTTATGTTGAAGTTTCTACAACAAAAAACATCTAGCAATGTCAGAGAGTAATTACTTATAGCAATCCCCACCTCTTGAGAATCAAGGAGTCATATCCAGCTTCATCTCCACCTTTCCCAAAAAGAATTTCTTCTTCTCTTGAATTTTAACTGATTCCTATGTCATTTAATAAGGGCATCCTATATCAGTCTGCTTTGAGGACTTGATGACTCATTTTTATACCGCACATTCTACCAGAAATTTCCCTTTGTCCCTTAGCATGCTGACCTCACTTTGTAAGCATGAATTACAACCCATGAAGCAACAAGGTATAAACTAATTCACAATTTCTAATGGCCCATTTACTTGAAACAACCAAACTGTCAGACATGATTTCTATCTCTTTTGTCCTAGAAGGGATTGGACTATCAGTTCAATGGCTATCATATATTATGCCAATAGACCAGTTACAAAGGTTAAGGTCACCATAATTTTTCATTAGACTTGCAATTAACAACATCATAGTTTGAAGACAACACATGATTGGCTGGTATACATATAGAGAGATATGTGGTGTAAAATTAATGGCCTAATAAACCTGTTGAAATGATGTGCTAATAACCTGTAGTTTTACACAGAAAAATAAGCAGTTCCATAGTATACTCAGACGCCTTATAAGAAACCAATTTCATTTCACCTCTTCCCAAGACTTTCCAATGGCTTCTAGTAAAGCAGCATTGCAGGCCTTCAGCTCTACGGAGGAGCCAGCGAACATAGAAGCAGCCTCCTCCCAGCCTCTATTATGCCCCATGCACCTGTATGAACAATACGTGTTTAATCAGGAAGACAAATCTCATACCTGCCATTTTGAACAACCATTTCCCACCTAATAAGTAGCAGCGCACACCACTGTTCAAACACGTGCTAACAGCAGACATAGTTAAGTTAAAGTGTGTGGAAACTCGTAATTCAGTGAAAGTTTGAATCAGATGGTAATCACTACATTTCCTGGGAACTTACATGACAGTGACAATCTCATCAGTCGAGTATTTGCAGATGTATTGCTGAAGGTGTTCAGCAGTCTGTCCATCCATTGCTGCAATGGAATAGAAGCTAGAAATGAAGCGGACCTCAGAATCCAAAAGGCTTGGCACGTTTTCCTGCATTATTTTTAGAGTTTCCCTTGTTCGCACTGCATCACTTCATCAATTACAAACAAACTCAGAAGTATAACAACAGACGGCAAAATTTTCATTTTCTTTAATTCCATTTAACACTAGTGTAGGAATAAGTAGACCTATACCTTGAAAGGATCAGTTGAGGTATCCAGCCCAGCTGGTAGAGCTTTTGAGATAGTTTTGCAGCATCAGCTCGTCCCTCTTTACTCAAAGGCCGATCATGATCTAACCACAAAATCGGAAATTTAGAGAACCATCAAGCTGAAAGCAGAACAAGTTCATAACAAAGAAGCTGAAAACTCACTCCAGGATTCAAATCAAATGAACTGGGAAATTGGGTCGTTACAAATGTAACCACTAAAAGTTACTGCCATTACCCAGGGAAGCATTAAACACTCCAAGTACTTGTTCGAGGCTTAATTATTATAATGAAAGCTAAGGCATTTCTTATAGCCGAAATAGCTCTATGGTTATTGATTATGAACATGATAACAAATTTATAAAAAAAAAAAGATCTTGCACGCAATTCTCAATCAATCAACAGCAATTACCTCGCAGAGAAGGGTTCTTCAACGAACTCTGAGCATGGCGAAGCAAGATAAGGCGACGAGCAACCGATTTAGAAGCATCTTTCTCTTGTTCTGCCTCCAATTTAGAAGCCAAACCTTCTTCACCTTCTACTTTCACAGTGGCTACCTCCGTCACCGACGACCTGCTGCGACTGCCACCGGACAAACCCCGCCTGCATACAGGATTTCTGGTCCTGAACCTAACAGAAATGGGTTTTGAAAATGGTGGGCTGTCACTGAACCGGGTCAAGAACATCATAGGATTTGTGTTAAAGTTTAAAACTTTGTTGCCAAGTATTGCATTTGCTTTCATTTTTCTCACACTCTTCTCAGCTCTGCTGTGTTACCTCACTTCCAAGAGCTTGCTTACAATGTATGTACTTTTTGGTGTAGATAGCATACATGCCAGACATCCATTTTACAAAATCTATATTAAAAAAGAAAAAGTAAAACTAATAGAAGCACAAATTACAATCCATTCCTAAGTAGGTAATTCTCTTGCTTAAATTATATATCTTTAATAATATTTACTTTGTATTTTTTTAATTTTGTGATATTTAAAATTTGTTAATAATATAACTAATCAATTGTATGATGTACTTAGAATGTTGAATTCAATAAGGAAAAAATTAGAACATATGAAAGGCTTTATGAATTTATAGGACATAACTACTAATTAATTTTTAGTTAATTATTTTTTAATCTATAATTTCCATAAGGTACAGGAAATATCATCCAGTATCATAAAGGAAGGAATATATATATATATATATATATATATAGGTTATGAATTTTAACCTTAAAGAAGAAATCAAGAACTTATGGAGGATATGAAAACTTCACGCGAAAGAGAATGTGAAAATCTACGAGGAATGAGATGTCAAATCAAAAGAAAATGTTGCAAACCTTGTCCAACAAAATAATTACGAAACTTTTTCTTTTTTTTTCAAAAGTTAAGATCACTCAATTATATAAAATAATTACCGTAGAAATCATAATAAAGCATGAATTTTAATTCGTATCTTATTTCGAAGTTTGATCATATTCTTGTTGTATACATCGAACCGTTTTCAAAACTAATTCATCTTAACCACCGTAATCGTACAAATGTCGGATCTCTAATGTTATCCGCATAATAAGTTGAAAGAACTCTGCAACTGTTACATAGAGGGTTAAGCAAGGAGTACTAGATTCTTTAGAGTTTAAGCTTATTTATAACATTTTTTTGATATTTTAGTAATTTAATTAAATTTTAATTCTAATTTTAATTAATGTTTAATTAGAAAGTATCAATTATGGACAAATAAGATATAATATCTCGTATTGATCCTTATTTATTAAATATCTTATATTTATTCATAAAGTTTCTCAAACTTTACAATCAAGTTCAACTTGATTAAAATGTTTTTATTCTCTTCAACTCGTTCTTTATGTATGATCTATTAGGTTCTCAAATATGCTAGTAATGGATACAAATGATAACCTTAAATCATATTTATGATTAGATAAATTAAAAGCCTTTAATTTATCTTTAATTCTTTTATTAAAAATTTATATCCATAAATTAAGATTGACATCTAGCAACACATCTTGACCACCTAAATATTTAGAAATGTCAAAGTAGTTTTGACTAACATTTTTGTGCATAATTTTTCGTATAATTAAATCATTTTATCATATAATGTTCTAATTAAACATAAAGCATAAAATTGATGTCTACTATATTTTAAATCCAATCATATTAGCTCTCCACAATTAGCTATTGATTCAATTAATGACATTTGTAAACTATTTACAAAATATCATTCTACCTTAGCCAAAGATTTCTCGAATCAATACTAATCGAGAACAACAAAACATTCTCCCTAATTACTTTAGGATGATGAATCATATCTTGATCACTCAACTATCTCTATATAGTTCATATTATATCCAATAACTATTGACTGAACTATCCATGATTAGAATAGGTCATA
>JANIPN010000217.1:10145940-10170847 GCA_027478595.1 Erythroxylum anguifugum | reverse complement strand
ATAAGAGATTAAAATAAAATTAATTATTTTATTAATTTTAAAAATAAATTTATTTTTACTATCAGTAATAAAATTGTATTTACATTGATATTAATAATCAAATAGTTCTGTTTTTTGTTTGAAAACAAACTTGAAACTAAATTAAGAGAATAAAAGAAAAATCACAATAAAAAGCATAAGTGGAATCAAATGGTCCCTTGTTTAATTGCTTCAATGTGCTAAGCTCAAATGTGTGATTAGTGCTAAGTTTTGCAACAAGCTCAAGTGTCAAACCCTTTTCTAGGTTGAATGTACATAATTGGCTGTTTTGAGTTTTGGCTTGTTAATGGAAAAGACACCATCCGTTAAGCTTTGAGGCTAAGTAATGCTGAGCTAAGCTCAAGGTCAAACACACTCCTACATTGAATTTTTGTAATTGGTGCTTTTAGGGTTTAGTTTGTTAACGGAAACTGCTTCATTCATAAGGCTGTAACGACTGTTACACTACCTTATGTTTCTTTTCCCTAACAACTATTTTAAGAAGTAAATTATTGTAATCCGAAATTGCATGTCTGATGTTCTCTTATGCCAGTGAGTAACATCATCTGCTTTCTTGTTGTTTCTATTTGCAGCATACTTCGTTGAGTCCTGATGGTAAGCTCCTTGTAATTGTTGGTGACAACCTAGAAGGAAAGCTGGTGGATTCTCAAACAGGAAAGGTAGTTACTTCTTTCTCCTGTTTCTTGAATATTTCATCAGATCTCATGTAAATGTTTTCCATCTGGTTCTGGATGGCTTTGGCTAATTGGAAGCCTATTTTTGTAGACTCTTACGTCTTTATGTGGACACTTGGATTACTCATTTGCATCTGCATGGCATCCTGATGGTCGCATCTTTGCCACTGGGAACCAAGACAAGACCTGCCGTGTTTGGGATGCCAGAAACTTGTCTAAATCTGTCTCCGTGCTCAAGGGCAACTTGGGAGCCATTAGATCGATTCGATTTTCATCTGATGGGCAGTTCATGGCAATGGCAGAACCAGCTGACTTTGTGCATGTATATGATGCAAAGAATGGGTTTGAGAAAGAGCAGGAGATCGATTTTTTTGGGGAGATCTCTGGTGTGTCTTTTAGTCCCGATACAGAATCCCTCTTCATTGGAGTGTGGGATCGCACCTACGGAAGCCTCCTTCAATACAACAGATGCAGGAATTATGGATATCTGGACTCTTTACTGTGATTTTATGCCCTTGTATGTAGCTGTTTGTAGGTGTCCGCATTTCAGTGTCCACTTTCCTGAGAATCCTGATTCCTGAGGGTTAGTGGATGCAACATTAAGGTGTACAAACAAAGAGGTGATGCCTCATATTATACAGTTGATAAGGGTTTGGAAAAGACATGCTTGTGCCTTTTGAATTTGCCTTAAGGGCAATGTTTCAGAAGGGCAGAAGCTGGGAGGCCAGGGCGGCGCAGCCGCGCAGCCATAAGTATGTAAAATAAGGAAAGAATTTGTAAAGTTGGGGAGTCGTATGTTTAGGCAAAGCATAAGCAATGGCTGGGCCGAAAGGGGAATCAGTTTTAGTTTCGTCATGTTGTCCTTCTATTGAGAAGTTGAGATTGGAACCTAATGTTTGCTTCAGAACAGAGTTATTTTTGTTCAAGTTGCATCATGTTTTTGATAAACCATGCTTGAATGAACCGTAATTTTTGATAAGATAACTTAATTTAATGGTTATTTTACAAAATAAATTAAATTACAAGAAAAGTTAGGATTTTTTATTTTCAAGTCTTATTTATAAATGTATAAAAAACAGTTTCCTATTAGATTGGAATAAAGTTGCAAATTATCCAAACTTTTTCATGCCTTCGTGTGTTAGAAATATAAATGAAAGTTTGTTCTGTATTGAAAAAATATGACTGTAAGTATGCATATAACTCCTATCATTAATTGGTTTTAGAATGAAACTTTGCTTAGATTTATATGTGCTCGGTTTATTTGAACTCAATCTTACAAAATTTAACATGATATTATAGCGGGTTGTTCTTAGGTTAGTTGTTGCCACCTCAACATGATAAATTGTATCACATGTTGAGCCTTAAATTAGCACACACGGGAGGGGAGTGTTGAAATATAAATGAAAATTTGTCCTGCATTAAAAAAAATAAATCACTAGCATGCTTATAAGTCCTTACCACCTTCCTTTCCCGTAAGGATAAGTTAATAATTATTTTGTTTATTAACTATGCCCTGTATACATTCTTTCGACAATTTAGCATGAAATGTTACTATTTTTATCCTTAGCCTCAAAACATGTACTG
The DNA here is from genome assembly GCA_027478595.1 of Erythroxylum anguifugum. NCBI lineage: Eukaryota > Viridiplantae > Streptophyta > Magnoliopsida > Malpighiales > Erythroxylaceae > Erythroxylum > Erythroxylum anguifugum. Next base: position 10,168,550 of record JANIPN010000217.1, on the reverse strand, counting down.
TTTTTGATAGATACTAAAGTTTCAGAAACATAATAAGATGCCTGTAAGAAGTGGACAAACAAGCATTGAAGACTCTACCAAAAAAGGGTTTGAATAGCTATAAGCTTCCTATTTCATTCATAGTAGCCGCCTTCTTCAGCCGTTATACGCTTTAGTCACCAGAGCTCAAGATTGCAACTTTCGAGACTGGATTGAGAACTCTAAAGTAAGTATCTGTTTGTTAAACCAGAGCTCAGAAACTAAGAAAGAAGAGAACTTTGATGTGGGGTGGTTGTTATTTGTCTTAGTTGCTCTGCTTCCGATCTCAGTTTCGTTTGTGGAACTTTTAACTGCTTGATTCTGTTTGCTTTCTGTCAGCTTCTTTTTCAAAGACTCGGAAAAAGAAGAATGAGAGAGAGATAGAGAGAGAGAGGGTTAGGGAGAAGGGTTAATGGCTAGCAAGAGAATACAGAAGGAACTTCAGGATTTGCAGAGAGACCCACCAACATCATGCAGTGCTGGGCCTCTTGGTGAAGACCTGTTCCACTGGCAAGCCACTATCATGGGACCCCCAGATAGCCCTTATGCTGGTGGAGTCTTCTTTGTTATGATTCATTTCCCACCTGACTATCCTTTCAAGCCTCCCAAGCTCAATTTTCAAACCAAGGTGAAAAAAGATGTTTTTTGTTGTGTTGTTGGATAGCTGTTACAAAAAGGTTCTCTGCTAAACTAATGACTATGGATTTATAGCCATGGATATTGCAGTTATATACATAAGAAATGTTGAAAATATTCCATACTCAGCTCTTTAGTTGAGGAACATAGCATAATTTTTTTAGCAATGAATTTTCAATTATGTTGGCTACTTCATTATCATACTTACCAATACTTTGGAAAAAAATTCAATCTTGATGATACGCAATAGCTCATCATTCTATGTTGCTTTCCCTTTCCTTTTGTATCTTTCATGACCTCATTTAAAGTTTGTAGACTGTAGTTCATTTTCTAAGATTCGGCTATAGTTTTGGATTCTTAAATTGCCTTGTTCAAAAATCAATTCTTTGCAGGTTTATATTACTGTTGGAATTCTATGATTTTCTTGCTTATCTTATGTGAATGATCAGCGTTGACTCCTTTTGCTGTGTTTTCATCATCAGGTTTATCACCCAAACATTAACTCAAATGGTAGTATCTGCCTGGACATTCTCAAGGAGCAATGGAGCCCTGCCTTGACCATTTCAAAGGTCCTCCTTTCCATTTGTTCTCTCCTAACTGACCCCAACCCAGATGATCCACTTGTTCCAGAAATTGCCCACATATACAAAAGCCATAGAAACCGCTATGAAGAGACAGCTAGAGCATGGACCCAGAAATATGCCATGAATTAGTGTTAAGGTTGTAAGCTGAAGCAATGACTAGCGAGTATTGGGAAATTTTCCAGTAGATTAATAATGAATGGGCATGTATTTAGGTGATGAATCCATCTACGACTAAAGTAATAAAGTACTCGGGGCTGGTGTGTATATTTTGTTTTTCAGACTTTTGGTGTGTTTTTGTGAAGTAATAAAGTACTCGGAGCTGGTGTGTATGTTTTGTTTTTCAGACTTTTGGTGTGTTTTTGTGCTTCTTCTGGAACCATGCTTAATTCAACTGAAGTAATAAGTAGAGATCAGTAGCAGTCGAAGTTTAATAGGTTCACAATTGTTGGTCATGGCTTCTTTTCTTAAAACAGGACTGGTGTGGAATTTATCTATTGTCTTTTATCTATCACTGAAAGAATGCAATTGAGTAACTAAGTGTGAATGTGTTGAGATGATGTGATGATTCGGATAATTCTACCAATCAATGCCTTACTATGAAAAAGTTTGTTGGCTAGAAAGTGATCTTAAAATGTTTCACTATAGTTGGCACATATCCTGCTATACTTGTGAAAGGTCTTAGACTTGCTTCTTCTCCACAGCAGTTTCTTCCTCCAAGTTTACACCAATCTGTCCAAAAATAGTCTCTGCTTCTTCTTCAAGTTGTTGCATACATCCTTCAAATGCAGCCACCAGCTCTGGATTGAAGATGTACTGGTCATCATATTCATTGGCAGTCCCAGATTTTGGTAAGGAATCGCTGCCAAATTTTGGGGTGATGTAACTTCCGGGAGAGTAGACTTGTCCGCCAGCATCTAGCCATTCTCTTAGACTTGCCACTGCTTGAAATTGAATGCTTTGTGGAACTTCAAGTGATTTTAAATTTTTTGCGATGAACTTTCTTTTCGATCCCTTCTCTAAGGTGTCTTCCTCAAAAGAATGTTTGGGAGCTTCAGTTTCCTCAGTTGCTCCAGATGTGCTTGGATTTGCAGCAGGTATTCTATTTTCTAGCTCCAGATCAATCAAGGTGGAGGTATCTACACTTGTAGAATTTACTTCTTGTGAAGCTTTATCTACAGCTTCAGAGTTATCTTTTGGTGAAACGTCTGGGTTGGATGGTTGCATTTCCTGGATTTGAATGACGTCCCTGTCGTATTCGATTGGATCGCCCTTGTGATCAACTGGATGTAATGAGGATTGTGAAGCGTTAAGCTGCACCTCTGTCATTGAACCATGATCCCTGCTATCCGATTGAAGTGTTGTAGACAGCCTAATCTTCTCTAGCAAGGCGTCATATTCTTCTATTGTATGGAAGCTCCAAGCTCGTTTTCTCAAGCCCCTGTAATTGTTGTTTTCCTCTTCAGGCCCGTGCAAACTCTCTGGATAAGGGGAAAGTACTTTATTCTCCGGAAGCCAATGGTAACTTAGAGACCGTCGAATTAGATTGTCTTGTGGAGAACATTGCATCGCCATGAGAACATGAGGTTCTTGTTTTTTCTGTGCCTCGTGTTCTAGACATGATCTAAACTCCCATGTAGCACTGTTCAGACTATTATCAGGCTCCAGTGTAGGTGTGATGTAACTTTTTGAGACACCCTCTGACCTGAGTTTGCTGTTTACAAGGAATTGGTCATTTGTAGTTTTTGATGTCGCAAAGTCTCTCTTTCCAGAGAGAGTGGCTGATCTCTGTATGCTGTGGCCCAGCTCTTCCCCAAAACTCATCGACCTGGGCATGAACTTCGATGATATGCATCCCATTGCCTTGGATACTCGACTCTCTACTCAAGCTACACCCAACAAACCTGTAAGAAACAAACACGTCAGTGGACTTCAATGGTCAATCATGCTTAAGAAAAATAAGATGGCTTCTGGACACTTATGAATCACCGGCAGCCTTCATCTGCATAGTTTTTGTAGGCAGAGTTTACAAGTTTGAGCTATGTTTGCATTGTGAAGTTGCTGAAAATAGAGACTGTGCCACACTACCACTCATAGCTGAAAATGAATGAAATCGTTAAGCTATCCTGAGCATGATATGCTGCTGGGAATTTGAGGCATCTCCAGAACTTGATTTCATCCAATATAGTGGGGTTCTTAGTTGCAAGTAGGGAACAAAATACTTGGAAAGAGGAGTGGGTGAATACCCTTTTGCGTATTATCAGGACAAGAGTAGGTGTTCTGTCAGTAATATGGATCTAGCACCTACAACCCTGATTATGCGGAAAAGTTCTCTCTTTTCAAAGCTACCTTTATAGAACCAGAAACCAGACTCATATTCTACCCTAAATGAAACCTCTCAACCATAAGCTGCTCTTTACCTGTTTGAATAAGAGAAAATGATGGTCGATGACTGCTCAGGCTGACGATCAGTGTGAACTGAAACTCAGGTCAGCTGTTCTGATAGTTGTCAGTTCGTGTCCAACACTGCTTCGGACTCTCCTCAAAGCTGGGCAAGCCTAGATTTTTCATACAAGTTACCAGCTCCTGAGAATGAAAACCTGTCTGAAAATAGGAACGAGCTTTAAAAGGTGTGTCTGCAGTTGCAGGTTAGTCAAAAGAAGCTACTTTCATAGGTGATTGATAATGAATAGAACCCTCAGGACGCGATTCAAAGTTCAACGTTTGGAAAATGGCTACCTAAACCTTAATAAATTAAACAACAAAATAATATAGTATTTGGATTCATATGCACATGTTGACCGCTTGAGGTGCCTTACTTAATGCCAGCTTCACTCTGCAATACCATTGACACAAGGCAAGCGTGCATGACCGGTTAAAATGCCAACAGGGTCCAAGGCAATTACTAGTGAGAAACGGAATTTGGAGAGATCCGGTACTAAACAGCTTTATTCTCAATTAGTAAAAAAGTTGTTTTCAAAGAGCCCACATAAATAAAAATAAAATATAAAAAAATTAAAAAATAAATAAAAGGAAAATTAAAAAATACAATAAATTAAATTAAATTAAATTAAATAGATAACTGGTCATATACTAAAAAAATAAAAAGTTAATTTTTATTTTATCATATGATTTTGCATATCATTCTTAGTATTTCGATTCAAGTTAATAATTTAATATAATTATAATTAAATACAGTATTTTATTAGTGTTTTTAGTACTTTTTCAACTTTCATTTTTACTTTCATTATTTTATTTGTTTTTTATGGTTTATTTAAAGATAATATCTCTGCTAATTAGAAATAAAGGTCTGTAATTCTCTTAACTTCTTGCTTCAAGAGATCATATTGTTCTTACTCAAAAATGATAACTTATAATACAGAAACACAGTATTGCTTTAGATAGTGTAAAGTTATGTTTAAAGAAACCTGAATTCTTGAGAGTAAATCCAGCGAAACCTGATTGCAACGTAACTTTGCAACATCTAAAGCATCCTTTTTGCTTATTTATGTTCATTTCTATTTGGCACGATCACCTTACCTACTTTGTCCAGTTTACTTTTCTGATATAAAACTCGACACTTCCTTATATTTTAATATCTACAATTATGAACACCCTTTTAAACTCAATTAAAACTTTCCAGGTCACATAAACAAACTTAATGGTATATGATAGTAAGCAACAATCTGGGTGTATATTGTTAATGGATTAGGTTCATCATTAAAGCATCAATTAAGCAAAAAGATAATAACAGCAATATGAGAAAGTTCCAATGGAAGCTTTTGACTCTCTAACATACCATAGCAGGTGAAATGCCTACAATCAAGGAGATAAAGATATGAGATTATGTTGTCATTTCCTTCTCAAATATACAACTTACTCCGTGCTCATTGTCTATGCCAACACATCATATCCTCTATTCCAGTTACTCAGTTCGAATCATATTCTATTAAATCTCATTCATGCATTTACGTAAGGTCTACATAAATGTATAGATAAGATTTAATAGAACATGATAGAAGCACCATAACCGAAACAGGAGATCTGTTCCTCTATGTCAAATGTCTAGAAACATATTGTACACAATTCAACATAACATTCAATTGCTTCAAATGCATCATCATTTTGCAAGCTGTTATAGCATATATAGGACAGGGTGAAAAATGAAAAACAAGTTAAAGTCAAAGTTTAATCACATCATCGCCGAAAAGCATTGCCTTCACCTTCAGACCTTTGAGAAGTAAATGTTCTACGGCGTACACTCTCTTCTATGGTTGAGCTTCCCCCCTTCTCCGCACCATACACACTTTTACGAGCAGCATCCATAAAGTTCCTACCGCTAGTTGTGTTTGCAAGCGCAGCTTCCTGTGCATCAGCTTTCTCGGCCTTTTTCAAACGTTTATATCTTTGCTCTTCATGCAACTCAGCATCTGCTTGCATCTCTCTTAGCCTAGCAGCTCGCTCTTCCTCAGAAAGTTTGGGAGCAGTATTTCTCCGCTTATTGTGGGTGTCATGCTGAACTGGCATAGCAGAAGAATCATGAGATCTTGCCTCCTTAAAACTTCTAGCTTCTCTATCCCTTGCATTAGAATAAAATTTTGTTTTGTCACTGCTTGGTTTGTCATGGTTGTTCTGCCTCTCATCTTTTGCAGATTTTTCAATGGCATAAAGGTCTCTGTGCTTCGAACTCCTATAGCTATCCTTTCTTCTCCTATGTTCATTTGAATTGTCATCTGAATCTGACTGCTGTTTGGAACTCCTGTAGTTATCCTTTCTTCTCCTATGTTCGATTGAATTCTCGTCTGAATCTGACTGTTTGGAACTCTTGTAACTATCCTTTCTTCTCTTATGTTCATATGAATCATCGAATGAATCTGACAGTCGTTTGGAACTCCTGGAGCTATCCTTTCTTCTCCTATGTTCATTGGAATTGTCATCTGAATCTGACTGTTGTTTGGCTAACAAGTGCTTGGGACGCTTTTCTTTACTGTGCTTGTGCTTCTTTCTGTGTTCTTTGTCACTGGACTTCTCTTTTTCTTTACTTGCTCCAATCTATAGAAACATTCACAGAGATTATCGATCAGCAAAAATTAATAGCATCTCTATTCCTACAACTAGTTGATGTAATTATCCATTTTTTTCATAAAGCATACAAAAAAGAGTATGTGTTTGGTAAGGCAGGCCCAAGCAGAAATATTTTCATAAAACCAAGCGCAAGAAAATGTCAAATGAGATTCGACTGTTGCAAACATGGCATGTAAAGAAGTAAAGTATCAAAAACATTCTTATTGGATTGCTGCAAACAGGGTAAGTTAAGAAGTAAACCATCAGAAAACATTCAATAAAAGTTCATATTCTTTTAACAATCAATGTCATGTTATATGTGCAAATCGTATTCTTTTAACAATCAATGGCACGTTATATATGTAACGATTAAAGGGAGAGAGAAAGTTACAGATTTGCGAATGAGGGACATCTGAACCGGATTATTCTTTATGCGGGCAAGAGCATCCTGCTCCCGCTGTCGAATCAGAAGAAGAGGATCGGTATGCAGCTTTCTCCATGCATCGTTGGCAGAGTGAGGCTTGTCCTCGAACAAGGCCCCAGGAACAGCTGAAGCCGCCTTATTATTGCCACTGCTGTTATTAGTTGAAGGAGTTGCCTCCTCGAGTGCCTTAAAAACGACACCTTCAGAAGCCTTTGAACTACTACTCCCTCCTCCTTTCCCTACGGCAAGTCCCGAATCGTAAAGGAAATCCAATCTCTCCTGTTTACTGCCAATATCAACAACAAAAGAATGAATTTAATTTGAAACCCTAACCCTAACCCTAACCCTAACCCTAACCCTAAATTGATAATTAAAAATTGGAAATAATAGAACAAAACTTACGGGACGAGGCCAGCTTGCTCTTGGAGAAGACGGAACTCAGAGCGTTCTCGTTCTTCCATAATCTGCTTGCGGAGCTCTTCCAACTTCTTCTGCTCGGCGTCATGTTTTTGCTCGGCTTTCCACACGTTCTCAATGTTCCTGAGGCTTCCAGTGTGCCAACCCTTCTTGTTCAGAAACTTCAACGCCATGATTGTTCCTCAATCTCGATCTAGTGCTCCCCTTCTTCTCGATCTGTTTATTTCGATATGAATTGCAGCAGGTGAGAAGGGGGTTTATGTACGTATGTTAATCGGATTCACTTTTCAAAATATTACAATAATGGCCCCCGTGGATTTACTATGCGAATATGACAATAAGACCCCCAACTTAATATATTATTTGTTTTAAACATACGGATAATTAAAATAGTAATTCAAGATGGTAAATATTATTAAAAAATGACTTTTGAAAGCAGGTAAATTAGGAAAATAATTAATTTCATACGAGACTTTTAATTATGATATTCATAATTTTATACGAGACTTTTAATTATACGATTTTTCACACAATTCACATAGATCATTATGCATATATGAAGAGATCCAAAAATAAATTAATAATTTATCTTTATAATAATATTTTGATTGCTTGTAATTACTGTGAACTTGTTAAGCAAATCAAAAACTAATTGTTAGTATTTGTTTATGCCTTACAACCAATCAATTGGTTGTAGTTTAATGACAAAATAATTTAAAGATATTTTTTATTTTATATGTATTAGACGTATATGATTATATTGTAAGTAAAATGCTAATGAGACTATAATTATGAGATTCATATTATATTAATGTATTATCCAAAAATTGTTCCTAATCATTGTTCTATTGAGAATGGACACTAATAGAATATCAAAAGATTAGCACACATTATATTTTTTCTTTTGAAGAAAATAGGTGATATCATAAATTAAAGTATAAAGATACTTAAATGAATGTGTGGGTGCTTTTTAGATAATAAATTTACTGAATTAACCTCATATGAGAAATTCATTTGAAACATTACTTTTATGTCTATAGAAATTCTCATTATGATGATTGTATAAATAACCATTTGACTTGAGATCTCTAAAGTTATCTCATATAAAGATTGCTATGTTTTGATATTACTTATGACCTATTATAATCGATGATAGCTTAGTCTGTAGTCATTAGACATAATATTAATTATATGGAGATAGTTGAATAATCAGTATAGGATTCATTACCCTAAGGCTATGTTTGGTTGGGTGGTTATAATTGGAATATAATAGAATGTAATATTATTCCATTGTTTGGGAGGAGTTATAATGGAATTGAATGGAATAAGATGGAAGGGGAGGGTTTCACATTACATCCCATTTCATCATAAATAGTAAAAATGAATTACCTCTGATTTGGTAAGTTTAAGATGGAATGTAAAATGATAAACAACATTTCACTATATTACATTATGAGCCCTTCTTCCAAACAACATTTTACTATATTATATTATGAACCCATTCATCCTTTCAAAACAATAAATTTCTAATATTACATCCATTTACATTTCATTCAATTATAAATCATTTCATTCAATTCCGTTTCATTAAAAACCTTACGTCTAACCAAACATAGCATAAGCTGATTAGGGAGAATGCTCTATTATTTTCGATCAGTATTTGATTCAGGAAATTCTTGGCCAAGGTGAAATGACACTTTGAAAATAATTTTCAAATATCATTAATTGAATCAATCAGTAATGGTAGAGAACTAATATAATTAGACTCAAATAGAATAAACATTAATTTTATGTTGTATATCTAATCGGAACATTATATGATGAAATTATTAGATTATACAAAAAAATCATATACAAAAAGGTTAGTCAAAGCTATTTTGACATTCCTAAATATTTAGGTGATTATGATGCATCGCTAGATGTCTATATTAATATATTGATATAAATTATTTAATTAGAGAATTAAAGATAAATTAAAGATGTTTAATTTTTGCAATCTTAAATATAATTTAGGTTATAATTGATTGCATTGCCAATATGTTTAGGAATTTAATGGGCCACGCACAAAGAAAGTGTTGAAGAGAGAAAAATGTGCTAATAAAATGAGATTAGATTGTTAAGTTTGAGAAAATTATGACCGAATATGAGATGTTTAATAAATAATGATCAATATGACATATTTGATCTTATTTGGACATAATTAGTATTTAATTATAATTTTAAATGAAATTTAGTTAAAATTAGAATTTGATTTCAATTAAATTACTAAAATGTCCAAAATTTATAATAAATAGGCTTAAGCTCTAAGGGAGCTGGCACTTCTTGCCTAACCTTCTCTATAATCCTTGCAGAGTTCTCTCAATATACTATGTGGTACTATTAGAGGTTGGACACTTGAGTGACTACGATGGTTGAAATGAGATGATTTCGTAAACAATTTGAAGGAAACGACAAGAAAATGATCAAATTTTGGAATAAGGTAAGAATTAAAATTCATGCTTTATTGTGATTTATGTATTTATTATTTTATATAACTTTAGTAATCTTGGATTTCTCAAAATTAAATACAAAATTTTGTAATTATTCCATTTGCCGCGTGATTGGATTCGACCCGATTTTTTAACCATTAGAATAGTGAGCATATGTTAATTAAATCTAGGACAAACATATTGAAAAGTAGTAAAGAAAATATTGAGCTATCGAAAAGATACAGTTAATTATGCATTGTATTATCAAGGTAACGACCTACATATACAAGGGAATACATATACAAATTAGGAAGGAGATTTAAATGAGAGAAAATCTACCTCGAGATTTATTTTCTTACTCAACAATAATGCAATATCATAAAAAAAGTAAGAAACAGTTATAGTTAAGTTATCCATATGGAGGTTGAATTTATATCATTTTGCAACAACATTATAAGAAGTTATATGGCTTCAATAATTCTTGGTTAATTTGGGAGCTAATAAAAACACGTCTGATCTAGTAATAATCAACTATCAAGCAATAATTACTTATATTAGAGACCTTAAATTTTATTATAAAATCAAGCATATGGACACCAAATACAATTATTTGAAAGATATAGTTACACAAGATAAAGTGAGCATGATCATACATCTATATGAGGTATTGTGGCAAATCTAATAATAAAACCAATTTTTTGAGATACATATATTGCACATGTGAAGTCAATAGGATAGATATTAAAATGTAATTGATAAGCATTTTTCCATGCAAGTTCATTCATTGTATTGTGATCATATCTAAATGTGGATATGTGTTGATATTATTGATTAAGTGATAAGCATTGTATAATACCTAAGTCTCGAATATGGTTACTTTATATGACACATTTTATGTATGAATCATAGAGTATATGAGAGAGATAAAGATTGGCCCTCTCAGACGAACCACTACAAAAAAAGTAAGCATTAGCAACAGAAAATTACTGACGAAAAATATACCGTTGCAAATTACCGACAGAAAATCTATTTCTGTTGGTAAAATTGACAGGAAAATTTTCGTTTAGCAACGGTACTAACATCCGTAGCTAAATATGGAGGGAAGCAAGAATTAGCAACGAAAAATTACAGTCGAAAAATATACCGTTGAAAATTACTGACAGAAAATCCATTTCCGTTGGTAAAATTGACGGAAAAATTTTCGTTTAGCGACGGTACTAATATACGTAGCTAAATATAGAGGGAAGTAAGAATTAGCGACGGAAAATATACCGTTACAAAATACCAACGAAAAATGCATTTCCGTTGGTAAAATTGACAGAACAATTTTCATTTAGCGACCGTACTAATATCCGTAGCTAAACATGGAGGGAAGCAAGAATTAGCAATAGAAAATTACCAACGGTACTAATATCCGTCACTAAATATGGAGGGAAATCATCCCGACAAATTTGCGATGAACTTTAGCGACGGTATAAGAGATCCGTCGGTAAAAAGGTGGGAATTATTGGCGGAATAAAATTTTTTTGAATTTACCTACGAAAATTTTCGTCGGTAAATTCTTTTTCAATATCAGCTCACCCGATATCTCCCCCCCCACCTGCGTTTTCTTCTTCCTTCTTCCTAGATCTCCTCTTCGGTTTTCTTCTCTCCTTTTCTACTCGTCGGCGTTGTCTTCTCCGACCATTGTCATCGTGTCCTCTGGTGGAGATATTTTTGCAAATACTGACCTGTGTTTTTTCGTATATTGGATGAAAGTTAATTTGGGTATTTAATTACTTTCATTTATTTGTGTATTTTGTGATTGGAAAACAACTTTAAGGTATAAATGGCAGTGATAGAAGGGATAAGACGTGAATTTAGTTGTGATGTTGGGATAAATTTCTGATTCTAGCAATGCGGGATGGGTTGTGGTTCACAAAGATTTTGTCTTGGGCTCGAGCAACTTCTCTGACCAAGTTCGGGGAGCTAACCACAAGACACAATTTATTGCCGAGGCAAAGCTTAGATAGATAGGTCCATAGACACTAGCCAAACTTCCTTTGTCTTGATGAATGTCTTGGCCAAAAAATAAAAGGTAACCAGAGAAATTGAACACTTTACAGGTAAATTTTAAAAAATAATTTTTAGCAAATTTACAGACAGAAACAAATGTTCGTTGGTAAAATATATTGGATTTACCGACGAAAAAAAAATCTGTAGGTAATTATTGACGGAAAAAAATTCCGTAGGTAATTACCGATGGAATAATCAAATTCGTTGGTAATTTTTTGACATAAATTTACCGACCGAATACAAAAGTTTTGTCGATAAATGTACCGACACTTGTATTTCTGACGTTTTTTTCCGTTAGTAAATTTTGTCGCTAAATAAGTTTACCGCCGGAATTAATGTGTACAAATTCCGTCGGTAATTTTCGTCGTTAAACTCCATTTTTCTTGTAGTGAACAATCGCCTATAATATTTGTGATAATTAGAGATGAGACATGTTTTAAGTTCATTATCAAGGTGATAATTAAGAGCAAGAATAAGAAACTTAAACCATGAATATCACCATAGGTAATAAGTAAAAAAGGAATTATTTTTAAGTAATCGAATGGTCATCATATATGTATTAAATTGTCAACTAAGAGTTTAGACAGATGAATTAAAGAGTGGAATAATGAACTCAAGTTAAACATTAAGTATGTTTAAACAAAAGATATACGGCATTGCATGAACAAAAAACATACTCTCCAAACGAAAAAGAGTTAATACTACAACATATGACTCCTATTATGTGTGCAAAAATCAACCATTTAAAGGGATTAATATAAGTTATATAAACTATAAAGGTTAAATGAGTCTCATATTACACCCTCATGACTCTTATTTAATTCTTAAGAATTAAATTTAAGATTTGATAACTTAGAATGTTACTAGAAGATCATTTATGATATGATAGTATGTCACAATTTTAAGAAAGAAAATTAAATTCAAATTGACAGAATTTAAAATAGGTAATTATCATTTTTTGTTTATTTACTCGTCTAAAAAAACATATTTAAAGGTAGTCTGGCTCTTAATAAGAGAATTGACAACATTAATGATACGAAGTAAATGAGATTAAGAATGCAAGATATGATTACTAAATCTAGTAAAAACTCAATACATTAATCGAGATATCATATATTCCTAACAGATATATAACAATGAGCTCTCATCGTATCCTAGTCACTGGAGTTATTAAATAAACACAAGAAATTGCAAAATTCTAATTAGCCAAACTCATCAGGCACGAGTAGGAGATATAATTCAGTCCAAATGATAGATGATATTCGTTCCAATTGACACATTGTATGTTTTAGTACATATGTATTCTTGTTGCAATCGGAGAAAGTCCTAATGTTAGGTTCACTTGGTATGGTCCAATCTACTCCATTGTTTAGATTCATTACAATTTCAAGTATATTAATAATCACACGTCATAATTCATTAGGTTAATTACCATTTCAGATTATATATATTAGCTCTGTACAACTACACAACCTAGATTTGTTTGATGCTATAAAAATAAGACTGATCATCATCTAATTTGTGTCTCATATGATATCCTGTTATGCAAAATTAAGGATACACGTTAAGTAATGCTACTGTAACATATGATCATGATAAGTTATTATTTTAGTGCTAACTTTGGATATAATCTCTTCGATGTGTTGAAATTTTTATTTAAAACTAATAGACTTATTTCTTAATTGTTATTAGATGATTTTCAACACATGGGAGATAAATTTGAATCAAAAAGATGCAAGAAAAATAAAGGTAATTAGAATTTCCATCTGGTAGAAAAGTTGTTGACTAAGCGTGGGCACATGCAAAGAAAAAGGTTATCAGCAGAGTCTGATTTGAAAACAGATTCGAGAGACTTAGAATTCTAAATATTTTGAAAATCAAGTTGTTTTCTTTATGTGGAGTTTTGGTCCTGATTTTAGTGTATCTAATAAAATAACTTTAAGAAAGGAGGACGAAGACCCTTCTAGACATCTTATCTTTCACATTTTTGTTTGGCTTTTTAGGAGTTTTTTTTGTTTCTTTCTAGAAAAAGACAGGGATGGAGACCCGATGTTCTGCTATTTTTTTGTCAAGTTTCATCACTGTTATGAGTAGCTAAATTAATCCTTTTTCTTAGTTGAAAGAAACCAACGTTATCATCTTGTATGTGTGACATTTTCTGAATACAGTTTATTTCATTGACTAATATTAAGTGTCTTTCGTATTACTTTTCATGATTGAATTAATTAATCTCTACGGTGCGTAACTAAAAATCGATTTCTTTAATCTATAGCAAGATTAGTAGGATTTGACGTTCAATTTTGCTAATCCAAAGTGGCAAATAGGATTACCATTTTTTACGTTAGGGATTGGAAATTCTAAGAAATATTGTATTGTCTTGCTCACTGATTCTCTTAGTTCTTAAAGCTGTTAATTAATCATACTTAAGATTGTATCTAAGTTGTTGGATAATAAGAATGATTAGAATACACGTTTCAATTCATTTAATCCTAAAAGAGACACCATTCAATGAGTATTTATTAATGAATTTAATTTTATATCGATGATCCATACTATAACGTAGGTGACCCGAAATTAAGGTTTGTTCAGTAATTTTTCAGATCTGATTATTTTTTTATTTCTAATTTTTGTCGATTTTAATTTCTTAAATCGACTTTAAGATTCAAGCTTGTTTAAGGTTTGCCATCTTGTGGATGGTGTATGCAGAAAGCTTGATATAATCAGTACATACCAAAAGATCAGTAAGGGCCAAAAACATAGAAAAACTAAGCTTTATTCCTCAGGTCTCAGGGCAATATCCATACATAGCAACATTGCAGCTTATTACAAAAAAAGAATTTCATTTTCACCGATAAGGTATTACAGGCACTAGGCTAACAAATACATATCCTTATCTCCACACAATCATTATTGAATATATATATATATATATATATATATATATATATATAATATACCATAGCAGGTAATAAGATGTCCGAAAGGCAGCAGTACATGCAAACGATGACCGGTCTCCACCTTCTACGTTAGCTTACCCTGCAGTAGAAGACACAGCAACACAAGATTGGTATGAGTTAGATGCAATCATACATAAATTTGACAAGAGAAATGAAAGTTGTAACTCGATATAGTGAAAGATGTTCGGTGCATTTACTTGGAGCAATCCATATTAGGTGAGACGGTAAACGGCAGGGTGATTCCGCAGTTGCCAGGAAGACCCTGAGCAAGTTGAGGGATGGGGTTGATTTTGTTGGCGGCGGTCTTGATGCAGTTGCAGGCGGTCTTCTTATCGGCACTGCTGGTTGCTGCGGAGGCAAGAGCAGAAGCTCCAGCGCAACAATTTGCAGGTGGATTACCACTGCCGTTCTGAAGGTAGCTGACGCATGGCCGCAGGTCCTTAAGCACGTCGCTGCATGAAATTGCAGTTATTGAAGCTGGAGCAAGTAAAAGAAGGAGCGTTACAAGAGCAGCCATGGTTGTGGTTGATGAGTTCTTCATGGTTAAAAAGAAGATGAAATGTAGATAACACCAACTTATAATTGGACTTGCTCTCGGATGCATTTCCAGCTTCATGTATATATATTGAGTTCTGGAGTAGCTTGCATTTGCAAGAAATGTAACACAGCTTCACCTATAAGCTTAAGTAGGTTAATGTTAATAGATTAGTGGGTGGGCACTGCTTCACGTACAAGATTTTGTATCACAAGAAGTTGTCAAGAACCCTGCGATTACTATGTTTTGTCATATAATGTCCAATACATTGTACAAGTTACAAGAACGTTGCAACTTACATTTAGAAATTTAAGCAATAATTGTTATTTCTGAATTGAATACAGCTAGTTCTTTGTCTCATTGGAATTCACGTGTTTGCAAGAAAGACAGTAACTTGTTACCAAAAAGTGGGAAATTAAGGAGTAAACCAGTGAAGATTGGTGGGGGGTGATGAAGTATGAATCATGATGAAACTTTTAACTGATTTGTTCTGTTTAACGTGTGTGTAATACAAGATGGAATCAATGAGTGCTAGAAATGGAACAAGATGAGGTTTTTGGGACCTTCTGTCATGCTCTCACGTTATTTGACTATCTTCCTTCACGCTGAATCAATAAGAGCTAGAAATTGAACAAGACGAGGTTTTTGAGACCTCCTGTAATGCTCTTACGTTATTTCACTATCTTCCTTCATGCACGTTATCGGTCTGGTCGGCACTTTTATTTTCTTTCCGTGACGGGTAATGTTGGGACTTCGATCTTATATGTTATGGTGGGCAAGCTTAAAGAAATCAAATATTCTGTATGAATTCATTACCATACGCGCTTAGACAGGAGGATACATCTTACCCTTCTTGATTTCGTCAGGACTTTATAGGACCAACCTTTTAAGGTTTCTTGTTTTGTTTCTGCATCACTCAGATAGTATGTATATGAGTTAAATGCGAGATGCGAACAAGTTTTGCCGTAGAAAAAGAAGAGAACGGAGGCTTCCCTCGTATTGTGATACTAAATGCAAGTAACTTGACATATATTGTCACGCCTTGATTTCACTTGTTTTAATACACTTAAAAGTGTTTAAGAGTTCCCTTCAGGTGTGTTCAGGAATCGAAACTCCTTACCTGAAAACCAAACCTTGTCAGGTCAATTACACCATTCATCACATCCATTCAACATACACCAACATAACATATTCCCCAAATGGCTATGTAACAAACAATCCTCTTTTTTCATTTCATCAAAAGCAAAATTTTAAATCCAAGGCCTTAAATTATCACCATTAGTACCATGAAACCTCATATCTATAATCCCTTTGTACTAGCCACTTAGAAATAGATAAATACTAACCTAGCAATTACAAAATATAAATACAGGTATCTGCTTGGCAATTCCCCCTTCGAGCCAAATACTAATGGGTGAAGGAGCAACCGCACGAAATACTAGTTGACATAGCAATTCACTTACTTGATGTCAGAATCAAAACCGGTGAACCAAAAACCATGCTTATAAGAGAACGGAAATTACTATTGGTTTTATTAATGACCAATTGACTCATTTCAGCAAAAGCAACAAACTAGTGCTCCTTCCAGTAGACTCATAATGTGGCCTCCTCACCAGGTAAAGTATTCAACGTGCAACGATCACTTCGACCGAGGTTCACAAAATACTCGGATGTCCCTTTTAACTCTGCAACAATAATAGCAAGCAAATGAATAATCCATCAAAAGGGATTGGCATATAGGGAGGGGTGAAACCTGTTGATTAATCATGTCAATCGTCCAGGTAATAATATGAGCCAGCAGATTTCTGTTCCCTGTCCTTAGTTGAGTCCAATTTGTTGATTCTTGGTCGGTAGTTTGTAGGATCTCGCCTAAATGTGATATCCAGATGCTGCACAAAGTGAATCTATTAGCATCAGCTGATGCACACGCATGGGAGAGACTAAAAGAGAAACAATATATATGAATGCAGTTACTTCGAAAAATATATATATTAATGCAGTGTGCATGAAAAATAGAACTCTGAGTGGCAAGATTGGAACAAGACATCAAAGAAGCAGAGGTAAATTTTGTTGAGAGACATTGTTTAGAAATATCATTGGCTGAATCAGTGTCTCTGCAGCTTAGAAATATTTAAGCGACTTCAAGTAACAAGAAACTTTAAACAAGGGAGTAAGAGAAGACAGATTATGACAAAAAAAGCTGGGACTCTACAGAACAATTATGTTGTACTTGTTCACCCAGCAAACGCATGTTAGGTTGATACCAAGAGTTTTATGCAGTTCAACAGTTTACATTTTGTCCCAAAAAGCTATCAGGAGAAGAGTTTGATAAGCTTACAGATAAGAATAGATTCATTCCAGTCAGTAAAGACTGGGGTGAATTTGCCGTACAATCCAAAGATGGTATGCCCTCATAAACAATGACTCTATCAGCAAGGTACGTAGCCATTATGAAATCATGCTCCACCACGAAGGCAGTTTTCTTTGCATGGAGTATGAACCTCTTTATGACTTTTGAAGCAACAATACGTTGCTCGGAATCAAGATATGCACTCGGTTCATCTATCAGATAAATATCTGCAGGCTGTAAACAAGATGAAACATCCACAGTACACAACGAAATCAGTCAGCTCAATCGATTAAAAACTACTGCTTTCTGTTTGTATAAACTTTTCATAGTCAATGATGAAGACTGCAAGAGCAATTGCCATCACATGAAAGTTTAAAAGTTAAAACATTTCACACATCTAACATGCTTAATGTGCCAAGTGTAGGTAATCTTGACTCGAGTAACAGTGAATAAGCAGTTGTAACTTAATATATACGAGAAGTTGGGTACAAAATCTGACGTATACATCAAAAGGCAGGTCAGTCATATAAAGAAAAGAATGGCTTCTGTTTGGTGCAATCCCCTCATAACACATCTTGAAGATTCTCCCAGCACTCTAGCCAACTTAAAATTGACTCACAACCTCACATAAATGATAAAGTCACCCTATGAATTGTTATAAAAGTGTAAAAATTGCAAAATATGGCTATCATTAATCCAAAAATGCAAATCAGATTGTAATTTAAAAAAATGCATATCAGTGTAATAAAATCTACTCAAAGATACTTTCCTCGCAGAACACTATCATGCAGCAGAAAGCATCAACTATACAGATAAAGTTGATATAATCCATTCACCGACAAGGAGGTTTTTAGGTGGAAGGCAGATAGTATTTACCTTTCCAAGGCAGAGACACAATGCAACTCTTTGCAATTCTCCACCAGATAGATTAAGCACTTCTTGATCCATTAGTTGTTCAATAAGAAGTGGCTTCATGACATCAGAAACAAACTGAGGATGCATATAAGAATCACGAATTTTTTGATGTAGCAAGTTTCTAACAGTAGAGGGAAATTTGGGGCTAATCTTCTGGGGCTTGTAAGAAACATTGAATTCGGGTATCTCCACATCTGAATCCTCCACAGTATCAGGTTTGAGTAAACCAGCCTGCATATTAAATGCAAAGTTTATTCAAGCAGCCAGAAACCTCATGCTGCAGCAATAAAAAGTGAAGATGTGAATATAAATGTTTTACCAGCATACGGATAAATGTTGTTTTCCCTGTTCCATTTTCACCCAACATCACAATAATCTGGGAATCTGTGAATTCACCCTCAACCACACGAAGTTTAAAATTGCCCTGAGTCTTAGTCATGGTTGGATATCGGTATCGCGCATATGTTTCAATCTCTTCAGCACTCTCTTGCGGCGTCTCAGCAACCTAAAAAATATTAAAGATAAAGAATGAGTCTGCAAAAGGGCCCACATCAATAACAGCAATGGAAGAAATAGCAGAAATTTACCTTAAAGGTCAAAGAATCATCCCGGAATCGCAAATTCTCAGTTGGCACAAATCCAGCCAAGAATATATTAATACCTTCTCTAACAGAGAAGGGGAGTGTCACAACCCCGTATGCACCAGGCTTCCCATATAAACAGCAAATGAAGTCTGACAAATAATCCAGGACACTAAGATCATGCTCCACAACTATTACGTAGCTGAAATGAAAGTAAAACCAAGTTAAATTCCAAAGTATACAAAAATATTTAATTAAAAAAAGAATAAAGGAAGATGTCTAACCTATTAGGTCTGAGCAAAGATCGGACTACTTGTGCTGCTTTAAGCCTCTGCTTGACATCAAGATAACTTGAAGGTTCATCAAACATATATATATCAGCATTCTGTACAGCAAGAACAGCAATAGCAAATCTCTGGAGTTCTCCACCTGACAAATCCCCCACATTACGATCTATAACCTGGTTCAGCTCAAGGTCAGCACAAAGTTGTTCTTTCATATCTCTCTCATCTTTTTGGCTGAGGACCACCCCCACATTGTCGTGAACAGCTTTTGGAATGTGATCAACATATTGGGGCTTGATGATAGCCTGTTGAAGATTACATGTATCTTTAGCTGAATGAGATATAAATAAATGTAATCACAAGAAAAAACACATACACAAGGATTAGGGAACCTGATAACACTAAGCACCATCAGGTTAAAATCATTATCCAGTAACACCTTTTCCTGAAAATCTTTACACATAATATGTTTCTCTAAAAGAATGTAAAACTTGTTACACTTGATCAGATTATCAGACAAAGGACGCATCGAAATGAAAGAGGATTAAGAAACTAAATCAGCAACGTTATGAAAAATGACAGGACATCTACCATTACTGCAAAAGGTCATGCAACTTTTGAATCAAGTCTGACAAATTTGTAGTATAAAGGAACCACCTAGACCATCAATAAGTAAAAGAAGTCAGCAATTCATTTTCTGTTCTAACGTACAAATTGAAAAACCCCACTAAACATCATAAATTGCAAAGCTCATGTTAAAATGATTTATCCAAAATAAAGCCAAGGCACCAAGATAGTCGAAGAAGCTTAGTAATGAGAAGGAAGAACTCGAAGCAGTTGAATATCATTACATCTAGATTTATAGGCACAAGTATGCCAGCCTACAAGGACTGTAGAAATCACCTTCAAATTATCTTCCAGAATGCGAGTGAAATAGTTTTGCAGCTCAGATCCACGAAAATAGGTCAAAATTTCCTGCCAATCTGGAGGATTCTGCAATGAAAAGAAAATAGCCAAAAAGTTAAACCAATAATAAACCAAAACACAGAATTTAAGCAAATAAAAATTCGGGCATTGCCTTGAACCGTCCCAAATTTGGTTTCAATTTTCCAGCCAAAATTTTGAGAGCAGTTGACTTCCCAATACCATTTGTTCCAACTAAGCCAAGAACTTGTCCCGGCCTTGGGACTGGTAACCTGAAATTAGGGCAATCGATCACATCAATTTACAAAATGAACAAACAACGATTTCCTCAAAGAGCTAACACCTAACTAACCTGTGCAGCTTAAAGGTATTGGCGCCATATCGATGGGTTGTGTCCTTATCCAAATCCTTGGGCAAGTTGATGATTTGAATAGCTTCAAAGGGACATTTCTGAATAAAGATATAAATTAATCAATCTTCCATAAAACACAAACATATTAATGGGACAAAAACAACTGTTGTCTGAGATATGAATTACAAACCTTAACACAGATACCACATCCAATGCACAACTCCTCAGATATAAACGCTATCTTAGAGGCAGGCGTGACCTCAATACACAGTTTCCCTGTTAATCGAATCCAACCAAAAACGAACAAAACACATCACAAAAAATCGAAGTACTAATTTGTAAGATTGAAAACCACAGGTTTTGCGATCAAGCCCAAAATAAATAATTTGTACTACTAGAAAAAGTATTTAATTTACGATCAAACAGAAAGTAGAATTGTCAATTAATCACATCCAAACAAAGAGAATCGCGTCGAAACCCAAAAATTAGGTTTACCGGTTTTAACAACGGGGCAGCTTTTCTTGCATTCCTGACGGCACTTTTTAGGCTTGCACCGATCGCCACTGACTATAGCGATACGAGTGAGCCGATCAGCCATCTCTCTATCTGATCTTTCTTGTTCTTCCTCTTCTTCTCTCTCTCCTTCCCTATGCGCTGGTGACTGTAACGAAATCCCTCTCCCCCTAGGGTTTTGTCACTTTGGTTTGATTTTATAAACGGGTCGGGTCTACTAAACCGAACCTCTTTTATTACTCAATACATAAACCAACAACAATACTTGGTGGTTACGTTATGGGGAATAGTTTAAAAGTGTAATAAGTCACGAATTATCACCACCAAAGTTCACTTCATAAGTTACGTATTCGATCTATGAATGACGCTCTCTTTACGAAATTCAGTTGGGACTTAATTACTCACCCTCAGGCTTTGTGGGTCCAGTCCCTTAGGGCTAAATATAGGATAGATACTCATCATCTCCCTCAGACTTTAGCCCGTTCTGGCGCTTCGGTTATTTGGCGAGGGATTGCAGCGACATGGAATATTGTTCGCCAAGGCGCTAAGTGGAAACTGGGAAATGGTCGGCATATCCTATTCTGGCTTGATCACTGGTTAGATGATTGGGGTCCGCTTTTTTTAGTTACGCACGTGGAAATTCCTAAAAATATGCTCCATGCGTCCGTTTTGGATTTTCAGGATCTCAGTGGCAACTGGCAATGGCAAGTTTTCCAACAGTTTCTCCCAGCCACCGTTTGCTTGACCATTGCGTCCACTCAGCTTAATGACCAAGAGGAGGACACTTTGATCTGGGGCCAAACTTCTCATCGGCGTTTTACCGTCGCGTCTGCTTATGAGCTTATTGAGAATATCCACACGGATGTCCTCAACAGACATTGGGAAGATATTTGGAAATGGCAGGGGCCGCAGCGCATACGCTCTTTTCTTTGGCTGGTGGTGAAGCGAAAGCTGTTAACTAATCAACAACGGGTGACCCGGCACATGACGATGGAGGGTGGGTGTTCTTTCTGTGAACAGGAGGAATCGACTCTTCACGCCTTAAGGGACTGTATTAGGGTCCGATCATTCTGGCATAAATTCCCGCCTGATTTGATTGGTGGTGATTTCTTCAGGCAAGAGGACGACATCTGGCTTAGATCTAATATCCGTCCTAACAGGCTTTGGAATCGGACTGAGTGGTCTACTATCTTTGGTGTAGCTTGTTGGTTTCTGTGGAAATGGCGTAATAATAGCATTTTTGAGACGGATTTTACTTGGCCACTTGAAGGTCATACTATAGTCCTGGAGTACACGCGTTGGATCATTCGTGCTAGTGATCTGGAAAATCGGGTTTTTCCGTGTCAGGGGCTTCCTGTGGGTGCGGTAATCAGTTGGACTAAACCCCTAAATGGTTGGGTCAAGGTTAATACGGATGGTGCTGTTAATCGGCGTTCACATCTTGCCGCAACCGGAGGATTTATCAGGAACTGCCAGGGTCACTGGTGTGTAGGGTTCTTTCAGAATTTAGGTCTCGGGGATCCTTTACAAGCCGAA